>CAEGAG010169772.1:0-26869 GCA_903067065.1 Brachyrhaphis terrabensis | reverse complement strand
AGGCTGACAGGAAGGGGGTGAGGAGAGGGGGGAAGACATGCGGCAAATATCGTCGGGTCCGGGAGTCGAACCCGCGATGGCCGCGTTGAGGACTCAAGGCCTCCAAATGTGGGTCGCGCAATCCCCTACGCCACCACAGCACGCCCGGAGGAATGATTTTTAAGGAGGTAGTACTTTTTTAAAGCTTTAATGATATTCCTTCATTATTATTATGATGCATGTTTGAGAAATCCTTTAATCTCTATGGCAACCATTCAGCTGTCCAAAACGACTGGGTGGACGTAGCCCCGCCTTTGAGATGCAGCTCCTCCCCCACTCAGCTCCTTCAGACTAGCTAGCAGCAATTACCAAAAACCTCATTATATGAGCTACTTCTCAGTTTAACGCTGGTAAAAACGTTAAAGGGTTAATAGAGGAGCCATGTTTGTGATGACTTCCTGAAAGTGGAGTTTTTAAAGAGACAGAGGCTCAATTTCAAGGCACTAAATTACAAAGTCGAATTTCTTCTAAGTCATGTTTTCAAGTTTCCCTCAGAAAACTTGCTAAGCCTGGTGGTTGGGCGCTAGGGCAGTCATCCAACCAGCAGCCTGTCGTGTTTTTCGGTTAAAATATGTTTAAAGGAAATTTGAAAATATCACTTGATAATTATGTGTTATTGAAAGATTGGAAGATTAATACCTGAACACCAACTATAAAGTTTTAAAAGTCTTAAAAAAATAAGCAATGCTAAGCCTGGTGGCCCGCCAGGCTTACAAAACACTGGGGGAAACCTTCTGATTTGTGATTCTTGTAATTCATTTGAATTTCCAGCTTTAAAAAATCACCTCCTGCTCCAAGCTAACCCCATCTGAGATGCTAATGTTTGTTTACTTGCAGGGCTCCATTGTTGTCGGAATCGCCTACGACTGCAAGGAAAATAAAGTCTACTGGACGGATCTGTCAGCGAGGACGATCAACAGAGCTTCAATGGCGTCTGGAGCCGAGCCGGAGATGCTCATCAACACAAGTAACGCCTGCTCTTCTTCGTCTGGAATGGTTTTATTCTGCTCTGGGTTAAACAACAGCGCCCTCTGCCTGCAGATCTGGTCAGTCCGGAGGGGTTGGCTCTGGATGCCAAGCGCAGGTTGATGTTTTGGGTCGACTCGAACACGGATGTGATAGAAAGCGCAAGCCTGGACGGCAGCAGGAGGCGGACCCTGTTCGACTCGGACCTGGTCAACCCGCGGGCCATCGTAGTGGTCTCATCCACCGGGTAAGACTTTTTATCCATCCTGTTTAAGTTCTTTAGTTTGGAGAAAATTAAAAAAGTTTGATATCACCTCAAGAACAAACATAAACAAAACAAGAACAAAGAGATTGAATGTATTAGAGATTCACCGATCTGATATCAATATCTACATCGACCCCGATCAGTTATCGGTGACAATGTTCCCAATCTATTCACTCTAATTCTATGCTTTCTTATTTGTTTTACATTATATTTAGAACAACTAATGTCACTTTCTGGACCATTTCAAATGTTTGTTGCAGTTTATTTTTGTCAGTTTATTATTTATTTTATTTTTTTCTACTCCCAATTGCACTGGGTCACAAATTTTGACATGTTTGACCAAACTTGTGTGTGTTTAGGTGATAAAATAAATTTGTAATTTAATACATTTGTGTCTGTGCTCAGATATCGGTATTGGTATCAGTATCAGTATCGAAAGTGAAAAAAGTGGATCGGTGCATTGTATACCCGTACACTTACATTTTTTAATTATTTAATTATGTTTTTTGTTTGTTATTAGTTGAGTTCTGATTATTTTTGTCATCAGAATAATAAAAATCATCACACTTTAAACTTTACGCTTCTCTGTTAGTCTTAGTTTAACTAAAACCGTCTCATTTCATGAGTTGAACATAATAATGCAACATTGTTTATTACGGTACTAACTTTGCTTTTTACATAAAAAGTTGTGTTTTGAGGCTGAGCGTCTTTCTTCTCAGAGGAGTCACTCATGCGCAGCAGGGATCACACAGGTCGGCTTTTTATTAAAAGCAGGGAATTTAACGCAGGCTGCAAGTCAACAACGTCTGGATCCACGCAGAGCAGAAGGTTCTGCATTTTCTCGCTCCGTTGATTCTTGTTGAGTCTGGTTTCTAGACACGAGTCTCTAAACTAAACATGATAAGAAACAGAAGGAAATCTACGAGCTGGAACCTCCTTTACCAAAATCACGTTTGATTTATTATTTAATGCAGCTGTAAATTCTGCATCCTTAATGCGCTGCATCTGCATTTTATCAAATTTCACACTGAGATCAGAGGAAGCAGAACAAAGGAGACATGCTGCATGTCTTAGATTTTAATTTGTGTTACATTGCTAGTAGAGCTAACACGATTAATCATTAATCGTTACATGAAATAGTTGGATATATTTAGCCAAAACTGTACAAAAAATGTAAATATTTCAGATTTAAGATGAACAACATTAGTCTGTAAATATTTTCTACTCAATAAGAAAAACTTTTTCATCCAGTTATAAATTAGTTAATAAAAAAATCTAAATATTTCTAGCAAAAAGGACTGAGCTTTTTTAGCTGCTAAATGGTAAAGTAATAAGAAAATAAAATGCTAATTTTTTTATTGATAAAAGCAAATATAAATGGTTTTTTTAAGAGTTGGGTAACTTTTTGAAAAAAATACCTCTATTACTATTTTTACTATTCTGTGTTTTTTACTTTACTTGAGTAATTTTATTATGAAGTATTTCTACTTTTACTTGAATAAAATTTCTGGATTTTCTACCCACTGAATGAAAAACTAACATGTTTTAACCAAAAATTCACCAGACAGACACACACCTGCAGTTTTTGTTAAGTTTTATAAGTTTTTAATTGATTTGAAAGAAAAAATGCAATTGCTTGATTTTAGTTTTTGTTCTTTATATGAATTATTGTAATTTTTGTCCTTAAAATAGCTACATTTCCTCTTAACTTTATATTTTGGTCTGTCTGATTATGCAATTTTTAAATATTAAATGATTGACAATTTGATTAGTTACTTTTTACCAAATACTTTTTTACTCTTACTTCAGTAATTTCTTTGATGGCTACTATTTACTTTTACTTGAATAAAAATAAGTTGAAGTAGTTTTTCTCTAACTTGTGTACAATTGTTGGATACTTTAACCCACCTCTGATTTTCAATATTGATAAAATAGTCTGCAGAATGTAAATCAAAATAATATATTGAGTAACTGATTAAAATAATTTTAATAATATGTAATATCAATATGCTAATTAATATTAAAATAATTGTTTCCCAGCATTTAAACTGGTTTCTGTGACTCTCTGCAGGAGTCTTTACTGGACCGACTGGAACCGAGAGGCGCCGAAGATCGAGACGTCCACTGTGGACGGTCAGGGCCGCAGAGTGGTTGTGTCTGACGGCGTCGGGTTGCCGAACGCGCTGACCTACGACCTCTCTTCTGGGCAGATCTGCTGGGCCGATGCAGGTAAACATCCCAGGTTTGTTCTCTTCACTTCCTGAAAGCAGCATTGATCTGGAATCGATTCTGTTTCTGCCAGGCACCAAGCGTTTGGAGTGCATGTCTCCAAACGGATCCGGCCGCAGGGTGATCAACTCTGACCTGAACTACCCGTTCAGCATGGTCTACCATAGCAACCACTTCTACTTCAGCGACTGGAGGAGGTAGCCATCTTTGATGACCTGTCAGTCTGTTTCTGTTACTGGTTGGTAACCACTGGGTTGTCACAGGGACGGCGTGATCGCAGTCGACAAAGGCAGCAGCAAGTTCACCGACGAATACCTGCCTGAGCAGCGGTCTCACCTCTATGGCATCACCATAGCAACCACCCACTGTCTACCAGGTGAGATGGGATGGAGAGTCTTCAAGTAGCATTTTTATTGACTTTCCTAAAATAAATGTAGATCTAGATCAAACACAAATGGTTTTATCTGGACAAGAGATCAGCAGATTTTATAACCCTGATAAATCAGCCGATCTTCTCTACACTGCAAAAACACTAAATATTACCAAGTATTTTAGTCTAGATTCTAGTGAAGATATCTTAATATTCTTGAAATAAATTCATTAAAGTTCACTGGCAGATTATTTCACTTATAACAGGACATTTTTCTCATCTTGTAAGTGAATTTATCTGCCAGAGAAACTAGAACTTTTTCTTCAATATTAAGTATTTACTTACTTAAAATAAGCTAATATATCTTGATTTTGTCTTATTTCAACGTACTAAGATATTTGCACTAGAAACTAAACCAAGAATACTTGGTAAGATTTTGTGTTTTTGCAGTAAAAGGTCTAAAAATCAACCTCTGTCCTCCGTTTCTCAACAGACTCACGTTTGCACGTTTTCAGTTAATAATTAAGTTTAATAACCTCAGCAACTTGTTGCCATATTTTGCAAAATTTCAGACAAAAAATCAGTTCTGGCCAAATTGGCGATAGACCAAAAAGCTGCAATCAGTTCAACTCCAGATGCAACATGGCTCTTCAAAACAAAATAGAATTGTTTTTATGTAAAAGAAAGAAATATATATATAAATGCCCTTTATGTGCAGAGTCACCTTTAAATGTAAAGCATTGCTCTATTCTTTAGCACCGCTCATAAAAGAGATGAGATCCATTTGGCCTGCGCAGCAACCGTCCTGACTCACAGTGTGTGAACCAAGCAGCCGTGATTACACCGCCTGTACTTTGACTGGGTCATCATGTCTGACGTGTTAATGAGTGCAGATGTCCTCAGGGTTGTTTTTCAAACACCTTCAAAGTGCGACGCAGCCTCTCTAAACACAGGATAATCCCCAAAGTGGCACCCTAGCAGATGTCACACATCTGCACAGCGCTGATCCCGATGATGTTCGCCGCTCCCTTCAAAGGCGGCTGATGACAGCTCCACAGCGCTCATGCTAGGTGTTTGGGGGAGACTTTAAAGCCGCCGGTAGCCTCTATACTGTTATAAATGGGCTGCAAGATTTGTCAATATTCAGCTTATGTAAAAAAAAAAAAAAAAGGACAATTTCACAATTGTATTGTTTCCATTAAATAAAAAATTAAATTAAAATCACATGTGAATAAGTTTGTTCAGAAACTGTCACATCATCCTCCTACTACTTCCTGTTGTAGCAACATCCAGTTGTTGATCATGTGACTAGTGATTCAAAAAAAGTGTTTCCACTGCAGCTTAGTAAATATGCTGATTGAACAAAACGCCACCTCATCCACCCCATTTTTTGCTAGTTTTTAGCAAAAACAATTTTTTTTAAATTGGCACATTTCCATTAGGCAAATTTATTTTCATATTTCTAACTAATGTTGAAAAACACTATTGTATTGTTTCCATTAAATGCACAATTAAATTAAAATCATGTGAATAAATTTCTTCAGAAGATAAGTCATTAAGAAACGTCACGCAGTCATCCTCCTATCACTTCCTGTTGTCTTTTTTGTCGTTTCTGTCAGTAGCAACATTTAGTTGTTGACCATGTGACTCATGATTTGAAAAATGTGTTTCCATTTCAGTTTAACGAAATATGCTAATTTCAATATAGACAAAACACCACTTCATCCTAGCACAAAAACATTTTAGCGAAAGTCATGAGTTTTTTTTTTTTTTCGAAATTGCCGTGTTTCCATTGAGCAGATTTATTTTTACATTTCCAATTTCCACACTTATTTGGTCAACAGAAATGCAGCTGTTGTTGAAGACGTCAACACATTGAAAACTCGTTCACTAAAGGGAACAGAGGCACTAAAAACATTCAGATTTACACAGGAAGGGAAACCTGACTTCCTCGTCATGGAACTAATCTTCTGCTCTCGTTTCACAGGGAGCCTCTAACGACGGACCAGCAGTCCTTTGGTGCTACAGTCGCTGGATGGAAGCAAGAGTTACAACCCTCACTGTCCTCACCCTCAAAATATAACCCAAAGTAAATGTTTTGTAAATTTGTTTTTATACCTCATTTTTTTCTACTGTTTTGAGTTATTTTGTTTTCTATCAAAGCTACAGAACCAAAGATTTTACAAGGTTTTCACAAGTGTTTTCCTATCGCTTAAAGGGAATTAAAAAGTTGTTAGCAGTTAATCAACTTTGAATTTCACTAAATTGGTGTAAAACGTTGATGCTGGTTTGTGCCGCTATCACTTTAAAGACGTCAATAAATGTTTCCAGAGGTCATCGAAGGTCAACAGAATCGAGCAAATTTGGTCTCAATCAGCTGTGCTACAAGTATTCAAGCTACACAAACATAGCACAATTAATTTATGAGTTTTGCTAAAATCTTAAAAATTATAACGGCACAAACTAAAACATTTGACACCAATTTAATTCTGCAGTAGGTATGATTCCTCCTGTCTTAATTTAGAATAAAGTTTGGTCTATAGCCGTTAGCTTTAGCGACTTATTCTAAATACGATGCAGATCGTCATCTACTACAGGTAAGATATTGACTGCTTTTAACTCAACGGAAGCTGGAAAACAGAACAGTAACAGCATCAGGGTTTTTCTGTGTCCAGTTTCTGTTTCATGCAACTTCAGTGACTTTTTAAGTAATTTGTTTGCTTTCTTATTAATAATTATTTGGATTCAGCAGTATTAATTAGTTTTGCTCCAGAGCCAGGAGACGGTAAGTTAAGCTGCATGTCGCCAAGAACTACAAGAAATGTTGGTTTTATTTAGTGTTATTATTTCTTTGCGTTAGCTTGAACGAAGCGCTTGAATCTGCGGTTCGGATATAAATGGTGCCAATCAGACTGATGCCAGCAACAAACCTGTTTTATTAATAACAAAATAAATTTCTGAAACGAAAGCAGCACAACCCACAGATTGCAGCAGCTGCAGTCCTGGATTTCCCACAGGAGAAAATGTCGTTTTATTTTGCTGAATATTTTGACATTTTAAACCTTTTCTTGTTAACGAGATGTGATATTTATGTCAATAAAATGTGATTTGATACAAGTTTTTTTTTTTTTGCTGTTGTATAAATCACATCCTATGTGATTTTAACCACCTCAAAATGAACATTTATTCCAAAAAAAACAAAAAAACTATCGGTTCAACACAATCCTCCACTTTTGAGGAATTTCATTTCTTTACCAGAACTACTACAACAGTTTCCCTTCTTTAAGAAAACAAATCTTTGCATCTGAAACTTGGACCTTTGCTCAGTTTGTCCAAATTGGCCCATCTCATGCAACAACTGAAAAAACCCATTTCCATCAGATGTCTTTTGAACAAAAAAAGTTGCTTTTCTCTGCAAATCAACTCCAGCGACCTTGGCCTCTCATCTGCCGACCTTGCCCAGCCGGTGGTCCGTCTTGGGGTCGGCTATGATGGCCTGGACGGCGACGATGGCCTCGTTGATCTTCGTCTGCAGCTCCCGCAGCTCCTCGATGTGCAGCAGGCGCAGAATCTGGGCTGCTTCGTTCAGGGTCGCGTCTGCCGGGGGGAAAAGAAGAGGAGGAATGTCATTACCACGCGCGTTTGAAACAAAAAAAATGAGGGGTTTAACCTCACTCACCTCCAGTGTCGAAACCCAGAATGTGTTTATCCAAAGCGACCGGAACACCCTGCAGAGAACCGCAGAACGTTTTTAGTTTTAAATCAAGAGTTCAGATATTTATGCATGTCCTGAGCTCACCTCTCTGTTCTGGCTGGCCTTAGCGATGGCCTCTGGTGAAAGTCTCTCCTGGATCAGGATACGGATGGCCTGCCAAGAACAGGAAGATGCACTGATTAGAGAGCATTGCTGCAATTCCTAATAAGGAAATCAAACTCAACCACGTAATTCTTCTGATTTGGAATTTTAAAAAACGTACAATCTCAAATTAAGGCCTTAAATTGTCTTGAATTTACTGAAAAACAATAAGTTTGCCTTAAATATGTTAATCACAGGTCTTAAATTTTGTGGCAGGATCATTTAATCTCATAATATACCAGAGTTATGTAGTAACTACTTACTTTTTACTACAGCGTACACTTTTACTTGACTGAAATTTCTGGATTTTCTACCCACTGAATGAAAAACAAACCAAACATGACACACACCTGCAGTTTCAGGTAAAGTTTTATAAGTTTTTTTATTGAAAGAAACTGATTTCTTTTGCCTGATTTTGTTATTTTTTGTTGCTCATATGAATTATTGTCATTAAAATACCAAATATTTCCACTAAACTATATGTTGGTCCATCTAATGACACAATTTTTAAATATTAAATGATAATTTCAGTAGACATTTTACTCTTGAGTAATTTCTTGACTTTTACTTGAGTAGAAATATGCTGAAGTAGTGCTACTCTACCCAGTTTTCTACGTAGTTTTCTTTTTTCTTGCAGTTGTGCTACTTTGTGTGGGTATATCCATTAAACCCCCTAAAAACACAGATTGTAGCAGATTCATGTGGATGACGTCACTCTCTTCTCACCTTTAGCATGACCAGGTAATCGTCATGCCGCTGTATTTTGAGGATGTTGGCCAAAGCTGTGACTCCTGCTTTAAAATCTGGGGAGTTACCTAAAAGAATAAAAAAAAAAAACATTATAATTAACTGAAAAAGTGAAAGGAAAACAGAGATGGGGGGTTTACTTACTGTCGAGGTTGACGAGAGGATCCACGGCTTTATCGCTGTTACCGGATGTATCCAGTGGATGACAGTTCTTATACTTTTCAACTGCATAATGGAAGAAAATAAGTTGTGTTGCACCGCCATCTAGTGGTCATCTTCAGTATTTCACCTGAGGAAAACTTGGGACGGATTTATTTCTACTGCCTTCAAAATGTTAGCATTTAAAAATGTAAATTATTGTTTTGTGGTGAGTTTATAATCTGGTGCTTTTGTTTTAATATCCTGTAAATGTAAAAGTAAATAATTTTTAAAGACTGTTAGTAAATTTCCTGCTGAAAACAGCTGGTAAAGAAACAGTGGAAACGGGAGGAAGAAATGAATGTTTGTACACATTAGCTTCAGTGTGTGATGGTCATTGTAGGTAGAAAAAAAGGAGTAAAGCTCCAGAAAAAACAACAATTTTTTTAGACCAAATTTTTGACATCTCAAAATCAGAAACTTTTTTTGATTTCTTTCTAGAAAATCTTTGATTTGTGGCAAAAATTTATTCCTTTTTTTCTATCTACAATGGCGCCAATACGTCGTTGTATCAGTGTAGTAATTGTTGAAAATAAATTTATGTACAAAACATGAAGAATTATGTTTTATTTACTTCACTTTTTGTGACTTCAGCTCTTTAATTTGGTTGGTTTGGTTGCTTGATCAAATAAAATCAGATATATTTTCTATCTGCTGTATATCTTACCATTGTCTCCATATTCGTAGCGTACAGCCAGACCCAGCAGCCAGTCCAGGGCCTCCTTCTTCTCCTGAACTCCAAAGGGACAGTTCAGATCCAGCAGGTACTGCAGAAACACAAGCAGAAAGCTTAAACACAGGTCAACACAGGTCCAGATTGTCCAGAGATCTGGACAGTCTCACCTTCTCATAAGCTTTGGGCCAGTCTGAACTGGGAATGTTCCTGAGGTTTCCTCTGTCCTCGATCTTATAGTGTCGGATCTTCTGGTCCTCCAGCCACACGACGCAGTTCCTGAACTGGGTTTCATCTGAGCAAAAGAGTCAAAATGTGACCATTAGTACAGAAATGAGTTGGTGCCTTTATTAAAATCATACCAGAAATCTTCATTATGAGCCTTTAATAAGAATATTGAAGTTTACTAACACTAGTAAATAGATTTGCTTAAATAGGAAGCATTGATATTAATTTAAAGAGTAGAATGCCTCCATTTATTCCTATTTTTAGTCTGGCAATTCACTGCCTCCTTATAGCGACACGGTTCAGAATACGTACGTACGTCAGCTAGCTCCGTGAAAACCTGAACGAAACCGGCTAATAGGTCACTTTTCTCCCTCACCTGAGCAGTCAAATCCGTTCGGGTCGTGGTAGTCTAGCGCAGTCAGTTTCCTGCGAAACATTTCAGAACAAATACTTAGCGCAAAATCTCCGCTTTTCTTATTTAGAGACTGTGGACTTGTGCGGCTACTGCTCTGCTAACGTCTTGTGTATGGCAGTGCGCATGCTCCCACGTCGGACCCTGCTAGTTCTTAACTGACCTTTCAAAATAAAATCCTTAACACCGAGGAAGGAATTTTAAATATCGTCACTTTTCTGAAATAGTAGCCTTAATTATTTTTGATAACTTATTTTATCTTAATTTTTGGTAAAGATGTGTTTTTTTGGCATAAAAAGACAAAACATTATTTTGTAAAAAGAAAGTAAACTGCTGTATTTTACATTATATACAAGTATCATAGAGAGCATTACAACTCTTTATTATATTTTTATTAACTCTCCTTTAATTGAAAAGTTTTGACTTTTTAAAGACATTTGTCTTGAGAAATTTCAACTTTATTCTGAAAAATATGACTTCCTTCTTAATAATTCCCATTTTTCCTTTATTTAACTTTTTAAAATTTCTACTAGCACTATTGTGGCATTTTTTACCTTTTTTTTTTTTTAAACAATTCTATTTTGTGGGGTGTGCTGTTGTGGCGCAGGGGTTTAGCACGCCCCACATTTGGAGGCCTTAGTCCTCGACGCAGACATCGCGGGTTCAACTCCCGGTCCCGGCGACCTTTGCCACGTCTTTCCCCTTCTCTTCGCCCTCTTTCCTGTCAGCCTATCGCAATAAATAAATGTGAGCCACTAGCACCGCAAATGTTCTCAATTTTATGGGTTTTTGTTCTTGAAAAGTGATTTTGAGTTTACTTTTTCCTTTATTTTTCTTCTTATCTCAATAGTAATTTACAAACAGATAAAGAACCAAAATTTACTTTATTTTCTTTCCTGTGTCTCTAATACTTAGTAGAGAATCAATATTTGATTTATGAGAAATTACTTACACCACACATTTAAATTTGCTAAAATGCTGAACATGTTTTTAGTCTACTTACTATTACAATTACTTCTAATCACTAAAGTTTTACAGGGAAACCCTTCATAACAGTCAGTAAAAATGAGACTTAGTCGTTGAGAAAAAAAAAAACATGTTTATTAAACATCAAGTTTTACAAAATGAATGAAACAATTTAAGATGAGAGAACACAAAATAAAGATCCATCTCTCAGAGTGTGAGAGGGCGTTCAGAAAGGCCTCATGCGCGTGTTGAGGGGCGGCGCTCTGTTGGGCGGCGTGATGGCTATATCCAGGTAGTCTCCGATCTGGAAACGCTGAGACTGCAGCGTCATGGCGTCATCCAGGCCCTTCCTCCCAGACACAGTGCTGCCGATCTCCTTCAACCTGAAAGTGATCAGGTAAGATCAATAACCTCTGATCAACATGTCTAGTCAGCACAGATTTGTAGAGTTAGACTTACTTGTACATCTTTACTCTCGGATCAGGGAAGACAATGGCAAAACTGAAGTGAGTCCCCTTCTTCCTGGCTTCTGGATACACTTCCTTTACTAAACTGGTAAGTTCCTTCAATGTAGCATCCATCCTGCAACACATACAGTCAACAGTTCAGCTCCATTTCCATTTCTGTGACAAGCAAATACAGACAAGCCAACAAAATGTTACCATGTGTATATCTGGAGCTCACTGGAGGGCACATTGCCTCGAGCAAATTCGTCTGATCTGTGGTGTCGCCCACTGTTGGTGGTAAATACTCGCAGGAGAAGGGGGCAAGTCTGCAGCAAACGAGGAAATCAACATAACTTTTAACATAAGCAGTGCAGAAACAGTCCAAAAGTATTCTACACAATCAAATGAACTTATAAATACATGTCAGTGTGGCAAATTTACTTTAATAAACACCGTTTGTCTTTAAATAGTTTTTGACAGGAATCAACACAACTACAAAATCAATCCACCAGGACTGCCATCTAGTGGCAAAACCAAGTTACTACATTACTTAAAAACATTTATAATCGTGCTTACATGTAAAAGGTGACAAATAAAACATGATTATATGAATGAATATGTTAATTTATTCCTGTGCAATGAGGGAAATTATTGATATTGATGTTAAAATACACCAATAACTTACAAAAGCCAATCAAAGTACAGAATTTATTGGTGTGGAGCTGGGAGGTTGGCCAGGGTAAATACACAACTGCTCTACCTTCAAACACACACACACCTATTGACATATTAAAAGTACAACCGTGTATTAGGGCCATTGCAGATAGAAAATAAAACTCAGAAATTTTCTAGGAAAAAAAAAAAAGACTAATTCCTGAGTTTCAAAAGTAGAAAATTTGACACTATGTTGATATTTTTCTTACATTTTATCAGCACTAGTTCAATCAAAACCACTAACAATAGTCTAACTTGGACATGCCATCTCTGTAGTAACACATGGTGGTGGCAGCATCATGATGAGGGTCTGCTTTCATTGGGCAGGGACAGGTAGATGGTATTAGAGCGCAATACTGTTTTGGATTGTATCGTTCTAAAATGGACTAAAATCCTTTAAAATACAGCCTAAAGTAATACATAAATAAATATTTATGAGTTTTGAAAAGAGTGATATTAACATGCTTTTTTTTGGTTAAAAAACAAAATGTTTAGTCAACTCTGGATTAGATTATTCTATATATAAATCATAACATTAAAAGCAAAGTTTAATTTCTGATAAAGGTGTTTTGTAATATTTCAAAAATGCCACATGAGGCATTACAAGCACCCCGTTTAATGTTTGCCTAAAAAGTCTAAAGGTTTCACATATGGAAGATTGTAGAAGTATTTTAGAGTTTGAACCAGAAATCAGAATCAGATCTACTAAAACAGGCGGAATATCCCTTTACTGAAAAGCCCCTGGCTTCAGCGTTGGACATAAAACATGCTTGATTCTAATTTTAATTTAAAAATAGTGCAAATATAGACTTTCGAGAAGAAAGTTATGCCACTAAATGACATTAAATCTACATATTTTTTAAGATAAACATAAAATTAAACATCTTTCAATGCTCGCGCTAAATAGCTATTAGCTAGTAAAGCATTAGCACGACACGTTGACGTTTCGTTATTTACCCGTTTTTCTCCTCTTGACTATTGAATAGCTTAACATTACCAAAGCAATTTTCCACACAATTTAACTAATGTGATGCATTTGACCTAATATTACAAATACTGTTCAATAGTTTGCTTTCTGATATTAGCATCAAATGCTAACTAGGTTAGCTCCGGGTACAGAAGTAAAAACAAGCAGCAGGGGATTCCGGAGTAAAGTGCTGTTATTTACCTTTTCCCGATCGATGGGTTTCTCTGGCTCCTTCTTTATTTCCTCCTGTGTAATCCGCGATTCAAGCGCCATTGTTATTTATTAATAACACAGTCATACAGCGAGGTCTGCCTCCGGGCTCCTTCTGTAGCTACAGCAACGAACAAGGTGGTGAGCGACTTCTTCTTCTTGACCTTATTGGCGGTTGGCAAACAACGTTCTGTTGCTCACTAACGCCACCAGCTGGTGAGGTTTTCGGGTCAGAATGGAAATGTAATTTAAATTTGCTTCAAAATATGTTTTCTTCTCATTAATCCTGTCGCTAGCAATAAGTACTGATAACAAAAACTGTAAGCCATGTTCGATTTTCTTCTACTTTGCAACTATGCAGTCAATTAAATAAAATTTGTGACAGAAGGTAGGAAAGTTCAAGTAGAGATGCACCGATCAGATATCTGTATCTGTCCCAAAATTGAAATATATATACATTGGGTATCAGTGACAATATGCCTAATCCATAAGGGCAGATCTATTCTGTTTAATTCTATCTTTTGGGCTCTGAGAGACGTCATTCATTATTATTTATTACATTTAGAAATCCTAATCACACTTTCTGAACCATTTGAAAGAAAGAATAGTGTTTCTGCAACATCTCAATGGTTTAGATGTTCTTTCTCATTATCCAAAATGTTTATAAATCACCTAAAAATTTTGTAGCTTGTTAGATTTTAAATTTTTTTGTAGAAACTGCATGTTAGTGTCAACCAGTCAAGCCCTCCTACAGAAAGCTGCCATTCAGTCACATGCTTCACTCCTGCTCACTCATTAAACTGTCTGTGGGTGAGTGTGTGTGTAATTCCTGTCAACATATATGTGAGTGTATGTTTGTACAGTATGTGATGGTACAGTGTGTGGTTGTTTGTGTTCTTCCTGACAGTGCCGCTCTCTGTTCTGGCTGATCAGAGCCCAGAAACGTTTCTACTCTTTCACCCTGAGTCCCACATTTCCACTCACACACCAGACTGAAACGATCCTCCAAGCTTTTCTCAGCCGTTTCTGCTCCGGTCTTGATAGAAAGATCGGACAGTGGCTCTTTGAGTCTCTGACACTGATACCCATTGAATGAAGCAGGGCCTTGTGTTAACACAAATTCTATCACAAAAGGGTTTTATTGAGATTTTAGGTGATAAACCAACTTAAAGTGGCGCTTTTGACCTACATACAAGCAAAAACTTACATGCCATCGCCAAAGAATATCTAACTACTCTGCAGTGCGGTTTAAAAACCCTTCATTTATTCTTTCTTTATAGCTCCACAAACACAAATACTGTTCTTGAAAAACATTCCCATTTACAATTTGCTTCTTTAAGACATCATTTACATTATGAAGTCTGTTTTAAATCACTAAACTGCACACAATAGCTGCATTTAATCATATTTTAAATGTATTTACACTTATTAACACTCACTGAACAAATAGTAGAGAAATAAATCAAAATCAAAATTCTCTTCACGATAAATGATAAACGATACGATAAATTCCCAACCATAAACAAAGACATTCCTAATTTCACCATTCTCAGACATTTATTTCCTAGATTGCGTCTCTGTTTTAAATTTAGCATCTTCCGATGTCTTTATTTGACTTCCGAGAGAATCCACAGGTCGAACCGAGGAAGTCGCTTTTTGCTCCCACACTTCAACAAACTCATCGGTCCCAGTCATCTGCCGCACACAGAGCCGCTCTGTCCGGATCGCCGGCCGCTGCCAAGACGTAGCTCTGATCTGAGAAGCTCTTCTTCCGACTCTCGCTGGGTCCAGTTACAGCCACAACAATCACACACAGATACACTTTCCCACACACACCTACACACCACAATGCCACTTTGTTCTCTCAGCCCTCGGACTTCCAAACTGCGGTTCAGTAAAATTTGAAATCTGAATACAACAATATAAATTGACTTAAACTTGAAAAATGTCTCCAAAAATGATGGACACTCTTGACTCTAATAGACTCCTATTAGAAAACCAAAAACATCTATGTAGAACTAGTAAATCTAGAGAGTTAGAAATCATCTTAATATCTTATTAAAACCTCTTCATGTCTTCAATATTTCCTGCATTCTGGTAAAACTGCAACACTTCAATATCACAATTCCCTCTCTGCATTTCCATTTTATATCAAAAAAGGCTGTTAGGATCACAAAAAGACGCCTTAATCCTTTTGACAGAAACATTAGACTTGCTAGGACAAAATACGATACAACTTAGTTTTACAGATTTGCTCTGAAAACAAACTTAAAGATTAATGCAACCAAGTAGAAATAAAAGTGGAGATATTTTGTCATAATGTAGCTTTGTAATTGATAAAAACAAAACGTAGAAAATCAGAACTAACATTTTATAGCACAGAGGCTATTATGGAAGGAAAATAAAAAAACATGCTTAAATGACATTTAAAGTTTGCAACAGAAAACATGTGGAAGAAAATGCTTTAATTTGGTGAAAGCACAATTAAATGTTTCAGCAAACTGTGTCTATACTTAAAACTCGTTTAATCTGATTGAGCTAAAGTTATTTTGCAAAATTTCACCTGCAGCTGTAACTGCGCTGTAATTTCCATTTGTGGAGTATTTTTAAAAAAAGTTTGTGGTCGTAATGTCACCAAATACAAAAACGAGTTCAAGAGGTTTCCATGCTGTATAGCAAGGGTGTCTTTTGTGTCAATTTGTTTCAAAACACTTTAATAAATGTAGGTAAAGCTAAGTCAGTTTAACTTTTTTCTATTACAAGAAAATTATGTCTGTAATAATTTTACCCAGATTAAAAATAAAAATAAAATTATCAACCTCCTGTGCTGAATGGACCAAATTTGTATCATTTTTTTAACCGGAGGGGGGGGGGGCCCGCAAAAAATCAGTCCGATGGCCACTAATGGCCCCAGGACCACACTTTGGACACCCCTACTTTACAGGATGCCTGTCTACCTTTCACTCTTGCAACTTTGGATCAGAAAAAAAGTCCAGATTGATTCCTGCATTTGGAAAGATTTTAATATCCCAAACAAAACCCTGATGAGTTTTATTTTGAAAATCTTTGGAGGAAGTGACCCTGTTGCTGTCTTTGTTGATTTCTCAGTGAAGAAAGCATCTTTATGCAGAAGACTTCAGAGCTGCAGGTTTGTGTCTTGATGCTCTCAAAGAACAAATTCAGATTTATTTGAGTCAGTTTTGTCATTTCAATTAGATGCATTTTATTTTCTTCTTGCAGGAAAAGAAAATGGAGAAACTTTTAACCTGAATCACTGAAAGCAAGGTGAGAAATTTGTTTCTGTTGAAATCATTTTCCTTTCATTACATTTATTTGTTTATTTAAAAAAAAAACAAAGTAAACAACTAACAAATAGGACAAGAGAACAAAAATAACTAACTTACAAATCAATAATTATCAGAAATTTTAAATTAAAACATTATGTTAAAAAATCTGTTTTATATAACAACAAATAAAGTAAAAATAAAAGTAATGGTGATAATGATAGTAAATAATCTGCTAACAGTAAGGAAGGAAAGGTATAAATTGAATATATTTACAAACACAATCTATTTTTTTAATCCCTTTGATTAAAAAATGATTGTAGTTGTAGTGCAGCCTGAGTTATTTGTCTGAGGGTGAAACATAACTATGTTCCTACCAGTGATGGTGATGCTTTCTTTGTACAGTAGAGTGTTTTTTACAGTGTCAGTGGGCAGCGAGGTTCATCAGATGTTCACATGAATGCTGGCGCGGCGCCTTCGACTTTCCTCCTCTCACTTTCATTCCTTTTCATCGCCTTCCTCTGTCAGTCGGCTTTTGTTTCTGCTTTCATCTTCTGCCACTCTGAGTCGTTTTTATCAAACGATTAAACATTTACAATATGACCTGCAGTTTTCTGGTGTAAAAAGTAACTTTTCTGATGTTTTTGCTTGTCTGCTCTAACAGGATGTCTTGGCCGGCTCTGTACGCTCAGCTAGTCGGCACCAACCGGTACTCCACCTCCCTGGGGAAAGTGTGGCTCTCTGTGCTGTTTATTTTCAGAGTCATGGTTCTGGTTGTGGCCGCTGAGAGCGTCTGGGGCGACGAGCAGTCCGATTTCACCTGTAACACTCTACAGGTATCATATGGACAAGTTAAAAAATCTAGATGTCTTTTGACAAGTTATAGATATCAACAGACTGAGTTTATTTAAACTGACTCTGCAGTTTTGACATAAATTACAACGTAAACAATAAGGTTTCAATCATTCCAAAATGATTTTATATAAATAAAACCTTCAGTTTTGAAGGTTTTCTCTGCTACTTTACTAGCATAACCACAGGAAATGTCTATATTATTAAAATATAAACATTATTTTCTAAGGTAAAGCACTTTGAACTGCTTTGTTGATTAAATTAGTTGTAGAAATAAACCTGACTAAATTTAATGTGTTTTTTCTTTCCACTGTTGCCCAGTCCTTGCTTAGAATGACTGGATGATTCCTGTTGTTTTTTATTTTTATTTTATTCATATATTCATTGACTGGCCTGATTTGCTTTTGTTTGATTCAAACTGGACTCTTCGTTGTGAATTGAATCCGGTTTGTAGCGAAGGAAATTACGTTGAATTTGAATTTAAAACGGGTATTTTTTTGTAAAGCAAGATGATTTGTTTTTATTGTTACTATTATTATTTTGAACAATAGAAATTGTTTTATTTTATTTTGACCCAAAACTGTAAAGAAATGGCACAGCAAATGTGTAAACTAATCACCACACAGCCAATACTGACACCTGCTGGCTGTATGATACCATTTAGTTTAATAAATCAAAACTAATTATTAGAAACACCAGCTGTATGGTGATGCTGATTTTCCTTTCTGTTCCTTTTTTCTCCCAGCCTGGCTGTGAGAACGTCTGCTATGATCAGTTCTTCCCAGTCTCCCATATCCGCCTCTGGAGCCTCCAGCTGGTCTTTGTGTCCACACCAACCCTCTTGGTCTCCATGTATGTGGCCTACCGCAACCACTGCGATAAGAGACGACTCCTTCAGGTGGATGTCCCTCTTTTATTCTGCTTATTCATTGTGAGAAGACACCTCTGTAAGCTGATGTCATGTTCAAATATAACCAGTGCCTTGTAAAGTCTTTTTAAAAAACCTACAGTCAAACATAGTAGTGGTAGTGTGGTGGTTGGGACTGTTTGCCGCTTCTGGACCAACCTGGATTTTCTGACAGAGATCAATTCTGATCTAGAAAAATCCCAGAGGAGGTTGTCCAACCATTGGACCATTAATCTGGATGGGAATAGAATAATGAACCAGAAGTGGTAATCTTAGCAGAACGCAGCGCAAAACAGCTGAACCATGGTTTCCAGATCAACAAAGAATAAAATATAAAGTATATTAATACTCTTGACCAATGTAGAAGAGAAATATATATCAACAAAACCATATGAAACAGAATGAAAACATGTCAGATGAAATGGAGAAGCTGCCTCCGATAGATCTGAGTCTACCTAGTGAACACCATCAAGCTCATACCTGACTAACACAAAGACATAACTGGGAGGTTTTGTACTGGGAGGTTAAATGGGAAACACTTTCAAATGTATCAATACGTGTCCAAGGCACTGAACTTTTCCTAAGTTTTATGTGATTTTATGCTACTGCATTTTTCACACTCCTCTCTTCACCTCTGTGTTAATCTCAGAAGGTATTGTGTGTTTATTTTCCCATGGGCGGCCATTACTGTGCGTCAGAGTTCTGGACGGGCTAGCGTACTCAACAATAAGGGGCAAGAAGAAGAGCTGGAGACGCTAAAAAAGAGGAGACTCCCAATAGCTGGCGCCCTCTGGTGGACATACCTCTGCAGCCTGGTGTTTAAAATTATGTTTGAAGGTGGTTTCATGTAAGATGTGGGATTCGACTTTTCCATCTGTCCATAATCAGACTGGTTTGGTGTGAGAACACACACTGTACGTCCTGTATCGCCAGGTACGCCCTGTACGTTGTGTACGACGGTTTCCAGATGCCACGCCTGGTGCAGTGCGATCAGTGGCCGTGCCCCAACCTGGTGGACTGCTTCGTCTCACGGCCCACGGAGAAAACCGTCTTCACCGTTTTCATGGCTACTGCCTCTTCTGTCTGCATGGTTCTTAATTTGGCTGAACTTGCATATCTGGTCGCCAAGGCTCTCAACAGGTAGAAGTGTTAATCAGACTAATAGGTGATTAATCAGATTTAATAGGTTTGCAGTTTTACATTACCTTTTTGTGTCTTTGATTTTCAGCTAACAACTGACAACGTCTTGCTTTCAATGAAACTTTGAGGGCAGAAGGTGACGAAATCAGCAATTCAAGAGACAGATTTGGGTTTGAACAAACCGTCTGCTCCAGAATGAAGGTGCATCACATAGCAAAGACTTTTAAGAACACTTTTAAATGCAGATAAATACACTTCTATGACCCCAGAAATGGTGACTGATGTCAACAATGAATTTTTATGCACACCTTGAATGCCAATTGTTTTTATACCATTGTGGAACCATTGGGCCATCTACTGGACAACAATAAAACTGCACTGGGGGAAACTGTCAGATTGTCAGAATCCTGACATCTAAATCTGTTTGCAAAACCAGTTGGGCTGGGTCTTAAAATGTGGATATTATGTCAATTGTTTACTGTAAATTTAGTGTTTATCAATTGTTATTTTAAAATAGTTAAAGAATATGTCACACTTCCATAACTCTCTGCATTTCAAAATTTAGTTTTTTTCTTGTTTACTTCTTGTGTAAGTTAAAATCAGTGGCATTACGTCAACATACTTTTACTCATGTAAAAGTAAAAAACAACCATCCAAGAAATTACTTAATTAAGAGTTAAAAAGTATTTGGTAAAAGTCTACGAAAGTACTGAGTAACTGATCAAATT
The DNA here is from genome assembly GCA_903067065.1 of Brachyrhaphis terrabensis. Taxonomy (NCBI): domain Eukaryota; kingdom Metazoa; phylum Chordata; class Actinopteri; order Cyprinodontiformes; family Poeciliidae; genus Brachyrhaphis; species Brachyrhaphis terrabensis. Next base: position 6,672 of record CAEGAG010169772.1, on the reverse strand, counting down.
ATCAATCATTTAATATTTAAAAATTACATAATAAGAAGGACCATAATATAGTTAAGTGGACGTTTTGGTCTTCTAAGGACCAAAATGACAATAATTCATATAAGCAGCAAAAAATAACAAAGTCAGGCAAAAGAAAATTGTTCAAAATCAGTTTCTTTAAATAAAAAGCTTATGAAATGTTAACAAAAACTGCAGTTGTGTGTCTGTCTGGTGAATTTTTACTTAAAGCACATTTGTTCTCCAATCCATAAATTTTATTCCAGTTAGAGTAGAAATACTTCATAATAAAATTACTCAAGCAAAAGTAAAAAGTACAGCATAGTAATAATACTCCTAAGAGAAAAAAATTTCAGAAAAGTTGCTCAAGTAAATATAACTGAGTAAATGTAACTAGTTACAACCCAACTCTAGGTGTTGACATGTTGGTTTGGGGGATTTTGCCCAGGGCCCCTAAAAGGCTTTGGTCGGCCCTGCCTCAATGCTCATTTTACTCCTTCTTTTCCCGCGCTTGTTGGTTTTGGAGGATCGTGACGTGTGAGAGGCCTCTTACACATTAATGCGCGCGCGCAAGCACCGACTTCCCACCGTCCCCCTCGTGCGCCCCACGCGCGGGGTCACCAGCGTGTGCGACAGTGGCGGAGGGCCTTGGCCACGCGGGACGCAGCCGCTGCGCTTCGCCTTCGCGGGACGGCTTCCACACGCACCCAACTTTTTTTATTTTTTTTATTTTTGAAACACCAAAAGAAAGACACCATCTCCATCTTTCTCTCTCCCTCTCCTCGTGTTTCGAGCCCACCCGTGTCCGTGGGACTAAAATAACGAAGAAGACGAAGAGGAAGAAGGGACGGGAAGAGAGGAGAAGCCCGGCGCCGGGAGGGAGCGGTAAGCCGGTGGATGCTGGAGTGATGGTAGTCTGGAGTGGGAGGGATTATCATCCTTCCTCCTGCTGGATTATCTAATCCTCTCATGCTGCGTTCATTTCCTTTTGGAAACAGGAAGCTTCTCGTACTTAGTAGCGCCGAGTTATTAATTTGGTTTCAATTAATTAATAGGAAAAAATCTTGTAAAATGTTAAGTTTTGCCTTGAAAACTTGACTGGAAGTTGTTCTTATTGTTAAATTGCATCTGCAGACTTTTAACAGACCAAAAGTTTAACTGAAAACTTTTTAATTAAGTTCCTTCAGTTAAGCCTGTCACAAGAACAAATTGACTGGACGATAAATTGTCCCAGATGTTATTGCGATAAATGATAATATTGTTATTTTGACACTATTGTCAAATAATATAATGGTAATTGCATAAAATGTAAGAACACATTCTCAAAGATCAATACACTTTAAATTGTAATAAACATTTAGCTCTGGAACTGGAAGACATTTTTAAAAATGCAAAATAAATAAAACAATAGAAACAACAAATAAAATTAATTATTAAGTCTCTGTAAACAAAATTCTCTTTCAGAAAAGACTTTTATCATCCAGTTTCTGATTAAAAAAAAGGCTAAAACAATAAATAATGCAAATTTAAATTATTGAGCTTGTTTTGATTTATTGTGATTAATTGATTTATTGCTTATTATCACAAGCTTTTCCTCAGCACAGATTTCTGCTCTCTTTTGTGTCACTTATTATTTCCTGATTGGTAGAACTGTGACAGCATCATGCCATTTTAAATTTCTTTAAATCTTTTCTTTCCTAGATAATAATTATGCATTTTTGTGTTTGTAAAATACATATTTTTGACCAAAAGTGCGAGATCTATACATTGTTTTTGTTTACTTTACTTGTATACTTATTTACTACTATAATCTGTTGAGTCTGTATATAGATTTAATCCCTTGATTTCATCAAACTACAGTGTGTGAATACATACAGTAAGAAGCTACTTGTCTGATAATTGTGATAAGTGGCAGCTGCAGCTTTCATGGTGAGTATTTTGGGTTTCAAACGGTGATCTAAGAGTTAACTGTTTGGGACGTTTGAGGACAAAGAGCCCTGATCCATCCAAAGCATGCACCAGCCTGGACAATATCCATCTGGCAGCTTCTCTATTGTCTGTCCTGCCCAGTGGTATTTCATCACGTCAACACATAATGTACATCTACACACGCTGCTGTCAGACTGGCGGCCCAGGCAAGTGTATTTGCTGTAGTTTCTAGTGGAAATATTTTAGTATTTCCACTAGTATTAAGTTGGTTTTGAAATTAGACAAAACCAACTTACAAGAAACTTTTCAGAAAGATACAGGAGCTTATTTAGAGTCAACAATTCCTTATTAATATTGATGAAAAGTACTGGTTCCACTGGCAGATAAAATATATTTTTTCCATCGGAAACTAGATTTGGGTTGCTAGGTAACGGCCTTGGGTTGCTAGGTGACGGCCTTGGGTTGCTAGGTGACGGCGCAGGGCTAGTGTAACTAGTACTTTTTTAAATCAATAATAAGGAGTTATTGACTTTATATAAGCTCATATTTCTTGCTAAAAAGTTGCTTCTAAATTAGTTTTGTCTTGTTTCAAGTGTAATAAGATATCTGTATTACAAACTATATTACAAACTTGGTAATATTTATTGTTTTTACAGTGTATGTTCCTGGTTAGCTTCAGTAGCTTTGAAATGACTGACTTTAGTCACAGAAAACTGATGTTTGCATAACGCTTTCACCATGAGTAACTTTTAGGTATTTTTTCCATTCTCCTTTCCTTCATAACTAAAGATCAGAGCAAGACTCTGTACTTTGACTGGGCCATTCTAACATGTAAACATAGTACTATATCTCATCCTGTAGAGGTCATGCAGTCATTTCAATCAGGTGTACATTTCTTGTAAGTTTGTTTTCATTCATATCAGTGAATCCCAGGAAAGCATTTGCTCCCCTCAGCATTCCTGGGATGTGATGAGTCCAGCATTCAACAGGGACAACCTGTTATCCACTCATTCCCACAGATGGTGAACCATTATCCTCTCACTAGCCAGTCCACACAAACAGTCATGGAGGGGCATTTCAAGCAAAAATACTGCTTCAACATGCTGATAATCATGATTATTATTCAGGGTTTCCCCAATAAAACTTGCTAAGACAGTATTTGAGTTAAAAAATGTTTAAAGTTGACAGAAAAATTGAAAATATCACTATCATTATTAGCAAAAAAAAAAGCCTTAAAAAATGCCCAAATTACTGGTGTATAAAGACACCTGTAATAAATAAACAATGCTAAGCCTGCCGGGATCCAATTAAAGCCTGGTGGCCCGCCAGGCTTATAAAACACTGTGGGGAACCCTGATTATTTAATAATTCATCTATAGTTCAACACTGTTTATCAATGTGTGAAAAAGACAGTTTTGGCCAGTCACACTTTAACCAGTTCTTGTTTTTTTCATATATTACTTCTACAATGCTAATGCTAATGAATATAGCTAATCGGGCTCAGCAGTTTCTACATATCCTGAAAGAAGTTTATATTAAAGAAACAGCAATGCTGATTAAAATCTGAATAATTATCACATACGTTTGGCAAAAACAGAAGAAATCTGACCTATTGTCTTTGCAAAGAGAATAGATGCAGAAAAGACACAGCTGGTTATCCTTTGGCTTAAAGACGTAGAGAGTTGTAGTTGGTTATTTTGGCCAAAAGGTGTTCTGCAGCCATCTTGTAGTTTATTGCCAGTACTTGTAGTGATGATCATCAGTTTTTTGTCATCTTCCAGGCTAGAAAATCAAGGGAAGAATGGGTGACTGGAGCTTTCTAGGGCGACTGTTGGAGAATGCTCAAGAACACTCCACTGTGATTGGAAAGGTAACTATACATTAGCATCCCTACTTCACATCTTTTATTTTTCTTTGCCATTTTCTAACATGGCCATGATACGTAGCTCTAACTCCAAAAAAGGAGGCACTCTTTTTATGAATGACAAAATGTTATTCCCATGGTAGAAATCTTTAGCTAACCGGCGTTTTGTAATTGTTTCATCTTCCCTTTTCAGGTTTGGCTTACTGTCCTATTCATTTTCCGTATCTTGGTTCTTGGCGCAGCCGCTGAAGAGGTTTGGGGTGACGAACAGTCCGACTTCACCTGTAACACCCAGCAGCCCGGTTGCGAGAACGTCTGCTATGACGAGGCCTTCCCCATTTCCCATATCCGTTTTTGGGTGCTGCAGATCATCTTTGTCTCTACGCCCACTCTCATCTACCTTGGCCATGTGCTGCACATCGTGCGCATGGAAGAGAAGAGAAGAGAGAGGGAGGAAGACCTCAGAAAATCTGGACGACATCAGGAGGACCACGACCCTTTCTATCACAATGGAGTCGGTGACGGAGGGGGAGGAAGTGGTAGAAAGGAGAAACCGCCAATCCGGGATGAGCATGGGAAGATTCGTATCCGCGGCGCTTTATTGAAGACCTATATCTTCAACATCATCTTCAAGACTCTGTTTGAGGTGGGCTTCATCTTGGGGCAGTACTTTCTCTACGGCTTCCACCTGAGGCCGCTTTATAAATGTGGCCGCTGGCCCTGCCCCAACACTGTGGACTGCTTCATCTCCAGGTTAGAAAGTTTTATATTCTTGGTTTCTGTATACATCTGAAGACACATAACCTTTTTCTCACTGTCTTACAATAAATCAGATTCAGGTTTTCCTATTTTAGACCAATTAAGATTACCAAGTACATATATATTCGCTAAATATAATAACTGCAGTGAATGGAAGACTTTGAGGATCTTCTTAATCCAGTCGTCTTGTCCTCTGTCCAGATGTCTAAGTACTCAGGGTCAGGGTCACGGTTGTCAGGTTTCTGTCATGGTTGAAACAACTTGTGTCTCAATTTTCTGTTGCCAACTGGTCCAACACCAAGGAGATCACTCTTCTCAGTTTCCTTAAGAAAGCTTCCTTCAGGCTGTTGAAAAGGACACTTGACTGAACCTTGAATTCGATAGGGGCATTGCTTTGGAATAATGGACCAGATTTTTATCCTTGCAGATCTGCTGAGGAGGTCATGAGAGTTAGGTTGTGCAGTACATGAGAGTGTTTGTAAATAAGCGAAGTATTGGATCAGAGATGCTTTTAAGGGTAACCCAGTCATTGGATAATCAAATCAAGAGTTGTGTCTACATTCAGAATACAAACTCTAGCTTGTTTCCATTGTGGGTTAAATTTCACCAGTGGTCTTCTCTTGTTGCATTTCCTTTTTGTGGTGTACCTGGACAGGATATCAATGTGTAGTCTTGGAAAGGAGGGTGTTCAAGAAGCTAGGAGTCTCATCGTTTGTTTTTGCAGATTATGTTGTTTTGTGGGCACTCAGTGCATGACCCCCAGTATGTAATGAGGCAGTTCAAAGCCAAGTGTGAACCAGTTACACTAAATCTGAGGCCATGGTTCTCAGCCAGAAAAAGATGGAGTGTTCCCTCCAGGCTTGGTGTTAGTCTCTGCCTCAACCGGCGTGATGGTAGGCTGGGGAGACAAATTAGACTCTTGTCTGGTGTAATGTGGACGGTGCTTTGGTCTCTGGAATGAGCTTTGTCTTAGTTTATCTGTTTTTCTGTATTCTGAATCCCACCTGTAGACATGACATATCAGTCATGACTAAAAACATGAGATGACTGAAATGAGCTTCCTCCTTAGGGTGGGAGATTCTTAGAAATAGGGTGAGGGACACCATCATCCAAGTGGGAAAGAGTGACTGCTCCATATCTCCGGAGGTCAGTTGAAGCGGTTAGGGCATCTGTCCTGAATTCCTGCCATTGAGGATATATTGAGAACTTCACACTGGGAGAAGACCCAGACTTGCTGAAGGGACAATATATCTATTCTGGTTTGGTAACACCTTTGGATCTCCTAGAATGAGCTGGAGAGTGTTTTTGGGGGGGATGGGTGGCTGGGTTTCCCTCCTATATCTGCTGTTCCCAAGACCTGGCTGAGAATAAGCAAAAGATGGATGGGTGGTGTCGATATTTTTGGATTCCCTGGAGAATGGTATTGCCATATCAATGGCCAATCCTACTGTGAACTAAAGGCAATCTAGTGTAATGGTTTGCCCTTTTAATTATGAAATTAAGACACCAATTAAAAACTTTGATGTTGTAGCAAAAGCACTGAGTGGGGCAAGAAAAACGTACTTGGGGTACTTTCCCACCAGTCCTGTTTAGCCTGCTTTAACCCAACTCTAGTTCTTTTGCCTGAAACGTCTAGTTAGTTTGGGGAGGTGTGAATGTGAGCTCTGATGCTGACCAATAAAGCAAACTCTGGTCCGCCTACAAACCTCGGGCTCGGCTCGGTTGAAGTGAACTCTGGCGCGGTTCTAAGGTAAATATAAATGCCAAGCGGACTGGAGACCGCTCCAAAAGCAGGAAGCAGGCTACTGTACAGGGCATTCTGGGTAAATAAAGCAAAACAAACCCATGTTTCTACTGCTAGAGGGAGAAATAGCTTGTGTTCTTTTACCAAAGAAGAAAGAGAAATCGTATTACTGCTAAAATATGACTTTATTCTTCCATCCATTCCATTTTGTTTACATTTTGTGAAGAAGAAAGTTTTGACCATATCTTCTTCAGAGGTTTTTGTGTTGTTTCCTTCAGTGGTTCTTGATGCAGCGCCACCACAGGCGTGGAGGGGAACAGGTTTCTAAAAGGGTTTGGTTTGTTTGACATAGTGTACAGTAAAGACAACTGCAGCATCT
>CAEGAG010169753.1:0-48484 GCA_903067065.1 Brachyrhaphis terrabensis | reverse complement strand
CATGCACAGGGAGAACATGCAAACTCCATGCAGAAAGACACCGGGCCGGGAATCGAACCCAGAACCTTCTTGCTGCAAGGCAACAGTTCTACCAACTGCGCTACTGTGCAGCCCACGCTGCAGACAATAAAGACCTATTTATTTCTATAGGTATCAACTTCAGCCTTATTTTGCAATCCACCCATTCCAGGGCTGGAGCCAGAAGTTCAAGTGCTAAAAAAGAAAACTGGTAGAAGGCTAAAAATGAAATAAATTCCTAATAGAGCACTGTAAACACATCACAGAGCTGTCCTTGAAGTGTTGGATAAATTAAAACACATATTTCTTGATCCAGATTAATGTTGCCTCGAGTTAAATAGCTTCACTGTCTGCAGATTATGTAGATTTTAAGTAAATGTTTCTAAGATCATATGAAAGATTTAAGGGATAGACAGCAAGAGTATCGGTTAGATGTGCTTCTGTCTTCTCAGGACGGAGGCTTCTACCCCAAGGCATTATGGGACACACATAAATTTCTGTTCATCTTTGGGGTCGCTTATTCTGTCACGGTGGAAAGAAATCAGACACATGGTGTTTTACTCCCAATGGAGCCATAAGATCAGGGAAACAATTGAAACAGCTACAGGCTAAATCAAAGCGGTACAGGCATTGGGCCATGCAGTATGCTACATCTTCACCTTTGTTGCTGATGTTATTGACCCAGTTCTGTTGGTGGAACCACCTGCCTTCATCTCCTGAGCTGAGCTTATGTTTCAAATTTGCAATTTTGTTAGAGATATTCTAGTTGATTTTTGCTTAAATATTTCTCGAGATGAATGCAATTGAGAAGCTTTACTGAAAACAGTACACAGTTCAATAATATTTAAATACTTGCACTTATGAGTTGGCTCAAACAAACTAGGTTTATGGTGTTACACATCAAAATCAAATAAGCTGACGAGTCAAACGCTACTTGATTTTGATAGGATTGCAATAATGCTCAAAAATGATGGTTTGATTGACGGTGGTGTTTAAGTGACGCTCGATTGGTACCAAGAAGCCCAAAGGCATATAGCCTACCTATACCATTTCATGAACACTACTAGCCTTGAACTGTTGATACAAAGCAGGACTGATTCACCTGACAGTATAAGCTTGATGTCGCAGCTGACATCAAGAAATTTTAATTCTGTTATTGTCCGGTGTTGTTCAGCGTGTGAATTGCAGTTTCTGCTGCAATAGACCAAGTTCTTCGATCTATTGTGTGACAGTATACCACATACTTTGAGTGTGGTGAACGGTATTTGATTTGCTAATGTCTTTTTGTCTTGCTGAACCAGTCTGTCCAATCTCTTCTGACCTCTGACACCAACAAGCCAATTTGATCCTGCCTTCACACTACATCTCATTTAATATTTTCTCCTTTTTTTAAAACCATTATTTGCAAATATGAGTAATGCTTGCACAGGAAATCCCTGTAGGTCAACAGTTTCTGAAGTACTCCAACTAGCCTGTCTGACATCAACACTCATGCTGCCTTCAAAGTCAATTAAATTGCATTCCTTCCTTGTTCTGATCCGCTGTTTGAACAGCAGCGAATTGTCTTCATTGGGATTAGTCATAACAGATCAATAGGTCTTCATCTGCAGCCGCTATTTTTTTTTTTAAATTGTGGTGTTTTCAAGTTTGCAACAGAGATGCAGGTCTCTTTGTGAGTTCCATTAGCCTTACATAACCTCATAGAAACACCTTTAAAGCTCACTATGTGGCATAGATTTGCTCATCATGTTTACATATTGGGTCAGCTTTGCTTGGTTTTTATGTCATTTCCCAGCTTTTCTCATGTTGCATTTCATCTTTGAGTCTGCACCCGCCCCCCCTTCCCTCCTGCACTCTGATGATGAAGCGCTTTTAGATTTGCTCCTTAATAATGCATGTTTCCGAACCTCGCTTCCTCTTCATTTTTTTATGTTTGTTCCTTCTCTACCCTTTTCTGTCCATCTCAAGCTAAGTCTTTGTCCCACGATCCCCGCGTTCGCCTCTAGCTACAGTTTTCTGATGTTTCTGTGCGCTTCTGTCTCTATTCATTAGGATCTCACACTTCCCCCCCTCACCCCACTTTTCTCCCTTATCCTTATCTTTGTCCTCTCTTGTTTCGGCTCGGCTTGCTTCAGTTCTGTTCAGATAAGATCAATGCAGTCCAAGTTCAAAGCAGATCAGTCGAGAGCACAGAGCTTAATCGGTTCTAGCCGTTGTAATTCAGATCATTCGGTTCTGTTGCTAACATATGCTGTAGGCCTTTACCAGAAAGATAAACCAATAAAAAATTAATTCGAATTTTATTTTTATTCTTTTTGTTTTTGAAAGATGATTCAGTCTCATCAGCTCGAGTTTTAAAGCTCCATTTTAAATTTGTTGTTTGTTTGCTTGCTAATGTGAGATGAATGAACGCTCCCTCTGGAGATTATGATAATGCATTTGTGGTCACGAAGGGTAGCCTCTTTGTTGGAGGTGGAGGGGGCATTATGTGTGTGTGGGGGTGTGGGGGGGTGTGTGTGTGTGTGTGTTCGGTTTAGGTGCATTTTATGTTAGTATGCGCCCTGACGGAGGTAGAAATAATAAAAGTGACAGAGGGACATTGTTGCTGATTAAAGGCCATGTATTCAGCAAGAAATAGTAATTTACTGAGTATTCTCTGGGGAGGGAGGAAGATGTGCACATATTATTCAGCAGCTTCTGGTCAACCATGGCTATAGAAGGTGAAAGAGTTGAGATTAAACTCTATCGGAATACGTGTAAATAATAATATAAATGTCATGATGTAGTGAAGAAAGTCAGATGTTGTTAATTGGTACCTGTTAAGAAGTGCTGGCTCATTTTTTTTTTTTCATTTGGCCTTTTCCTGTCTCTCAATTTAAATAAAGTTAGTGCTGCTTTCCCCATTAGATTGTTGCATAATGGTGCATAAAGCTATCATTTCAAAAACAGTGCGGACAACTTGGATCGTCGTGAGAAATCTGCATCACGGATAAAAGCATGAAGCATCCTCCCCTTGTGCTTGTTCTCTGTCTCTCAGTGGTGCATAAAATGGCTGGTTTGTTCACGAATGTCATAACTCCAATTTAAAAAGATAAAAAAATCCACCCTCAAAATTTATAACCTGTCTCTGAAGGATGAATTCTTAACCTAGAAAGAGTACTGGATACTTATCAAAGTCAAGATTTATTGGTGCCTTCCTTGTTATATACTTTTTTCAGTGTAATTTTATTTTTAAGAGCATCATTAATGTCTTTTCAACCAACAGATTTTTTTTTACTGGGGTTGAAAACATCAAGTCTCACTACATCTTTCTTCGTCTGTGTTTGCAGGTTTTACACAACATTACAACAAACTGCTGGGGTTAACTCCAAACAGGTGAGTCAAAGATCACTGTCTAGTAGTTTTGGTAAGTTAACTAGAGATACATAAAAGCAACTCAGGTTCATTTGTCCTGGGGGATGTGTGATGTTTTGAGATGTTCTGGGTATATAAATCTACTGGATGTGCTGTTTTAGATATCAAGTTAAGTTATAGTAGTGTTATTGCCATACCTTCTTGCATATATTTTCTTTTTTTTTTTTTTTGGTGCTTTATTTTGTTTGGCTTCATTGTGGTGATTGTATTTCACTGTGAAAGCGTACATCCTGTTGGCATTGGATCACAGTTACCGTGGCATCTGTTTCTGAATGGTTGAGCTTAGAGTTAGAAAGGTGCATGTGCAGATCTGATGAAGGCCTTCTGGCAGTTGTACTGCGTTTTCTTAAAGTTGCTGTGTTTCAAATACAGAAGTTCAGCTGGGAAGCGCTGAGTAGTGATTTATGGCAGCTGCAGTTTTACCTCTGCAAACTGCAGAAGGTGAATGTTTGACAAAAAAAAGAAAAACCGCTCACAAAATAAAGGTGAACATATTGTGAAGGGGAAAAAAAAGTTTGGATTAAGCAATATTTGCTATTGATTTGATTTTCAGATGTGAACAGAGTGCAAGGCATTCAGAGGGACTTATAATCTTTCACAAACAGAATTTATTATAGACATTATAATAAATAATGTCTATAGTAAGATTATTTTAACATTATTTGATTGGATTCCGATTACTTTTCGCGACTGCTTTCATTTCCATTAAATGACATGGATGCAAAATAGAAATTTGCCTGAGACGTGAGAGGGCAAGCATGTGTTTGAACACAGTTTGAATATGACTGGAAAAATCCGAGCCGCATGTCCTGGTGTGACCTGCTGCTCTCCTGCTGCTGACCACACACTCATTTCACAAAGGCACAACAAACGCACATCACAACAATCGAATATCCATTAGTTTCAAGTTCTCTCTAGCAATAATGTAGTAAGACATGCTGAATGGAAATGCATATAAAATCATATGCTGCATCGACCATGTGGAAACCCCATAAAACCAATCTGCCGGCCGGGAGCAATAGTTTAGTAAGTCGAGCATGCTGTACAGCAGTATTGCATAACACGCCACTGTTATGTTTCCATGTTTAATTACCATCATTGTTTTCTGAACAGTCTCATGAGGATACTCGCTCGTACTGAGCCATAACTCACACTGCGAGACATTTTCGCGGGAGTTTGTTCTAGTGCGTAGAAGTCGCAGAGAAGTGGTTCGCTTTCAGGTATCGCTCGGAGTGATGGCGAATCTCTGTCCTGTGGAGCCCCAGCTTTCTCATTCTCTCCTCCTCTTCATGAGTAATCCTGACGAACAGATGGGTGGAGGAGGAAAGTGGCCATGCCAGCTTGTTACACTGCCATAACACCGCCAATTAGAAACCTCCCCCCTTGCACCTTCTGCCCCCCCTTTCCCATCATGCCCTTTTCACTCCTGTTAGCGCTTTAGCCTCATATTTGGCTTTCCCAGTTCTGTATCCGTCATTACACTTGGTGCTAACGACAGTGTCGCTGTCAGCCAGCTAGTTTATTTGATTGTGCCAATATTGCAAAAAGGAAACATACATGAAATATTGGTGTTCAGCAGCCATAAAACCTCGCGACACTGTTGCTCTGAAAGACGAGCATATCCAAATCCTGAAAACTGCACACACTAAGTCATGTTGCCATGCAGCCCTACGTCACATAGCAAGGCCACGTGTATCGTGGCTCATCAATACCTTTTCGCTTTGCAGTAGCACCCAGGAATACCAATGAGACTTGGCTTGTTTACAGGCCCAGAAGGATTTACAGCACGTGTCCGTAGTCATGCTGCATTGAAATGAAACCCATATGGATTTTAGAGCTTGCAATCTAATGTGCAAGCTCCTTATATACTTCTTTTCAACAATGCAGTTCACATGCGCTCACCTGGAAACTTCAAAACCAGCCAAAGTCTACATTAGATTTTCAGAGTGTGGGATGATACCCATGAAGATTTACAGTGAAGGGCAGGTCCTTGTGATATTTTCTAAACTAATGCTTTGAATTTATAATCCATTAAAAAATAAATGCAGTGAAGAGGTACATCTCAAAGGTTTTCTTTTCTGTTCTTCAGCTGTTGACTGTGAAATGTCCAAATGTTTTCATTCTGATTTTACACAACACTATTTTATTTCCCAAGATTACAGCGCACAAAAAGAATACATTTCTTTTTGTAAAGAAATGTATTAATTAAAATGTAGCGGTTAAATGATTTTTGTAAATTTTATCTGACATATCTTATTTTGCTCGTGTTATGTTCAGTTTCCCAGGGTCCAGTGCTCGGACCAGTAGTTTTTAATGTGAACACACTACCTTTGGGTATTATTTTTAGGAAACATTAGGACATGATCACTGTAATTATTTACTTTGAATTAAATAAAAAAAAAAAGAAGAAATTTAAACCCCCAAAAATTTAACTGGGCACTTTTCTCAGATCCGATTTTGTAATCCTACTTTCCTGAAAGGAAAAAATAAAGTCCACACAGTGAGGAATAAAGTTTTTTTTTTTGCATCTCATTTCTGCTCAGTATTTCACATGACTTAGCAAACAACAACCAGTGATGGACGGAGCCAGCCTCCGCACTGACTCTGCCTGCAAATTTTTGAAGAGATGACTTTAGACAGGCAAGGCGCACATTCAGAGCTGAACACACTCACATGTGCCCACTGGCACATCCACAGTCAGGCCTCAGGCAGCAAACAAACAGATTTCTGCTGCTCGCTGAATGTGTGCAATTGTCTGAATATTACACTATAACTGGATGTTGGATGAAGACGGTGCATTATATGTGAATGCAGTGCCTTAGAGAAATTAAAAAAATTATTTATGTTACAACACAAACATTATTGTAATGGGATTCTATGTGATAGACAGACACAATTCAAGTTGTAAGTGGGGAAAAAAATTATATATTTTTTTACTCAAATCAGCCCCATTTGCTGTGATACCTTGAAATCAAAGAGTTAAAGAAAATGCAGTTAATGGAATCAAAAGTAAAAAATAAAATTTAAAAACTACTTCCATATTGGACAAAAACCATGCAACACTCAGTGCCATTATTCTCAGGAAACCTTTTCCAAAACTTTGTGTCATGCACTTGATGGGTGCTTAACTGTTTAAATCTTAAAGCCTTCGATGGTTAATATTGCCCCTAAGTTGACACAACTTGCCACATTAAGCGTTTGGACGACTTGGAGAGATCAATAGATATCTTCCTGTTCGCTTCTTTTAAAAGGGAAAAAAAGAAATCCATACTTGGACTTACTAATAAATGGACATGAAGTGCTGTGGAAATGTTTTTGCTCCCTGAGACATAAAATATTTCTCATTTTATGTATGCTTATGTTATTGCCCAGAGGTGTCACTTTGTACCCTGGTAGACCCCTGCCGTTTCAGCATTATTGCGGTGGTAAACAACACAGAAGGACAAAAGCCCCCATGGGTCAGCGTCAGAGGAGCGGGTGGGGGCTGTCATGGCATAGGGGGCATGCTGACCATCAGCACATCACAAAGCCTCAGAGAAAAGCAGGCACCGGGGGGTGTTTCTGTGGATGCTGCTGGAAAAACTGACCCGAAAAACCAAGGTCCTATATGTGTGTGTGGGGGTGTGTGTGTGTGTGTTTGCACATGTAAAAGAAGCTGAGATAGTTTGTTTTGATTAGGTGGCTCAGTGTGATCCGGTTGTGGAGCTGTGGGCGACAAAGGGACCTGCCAGTTATGTCAGTCTTTCTTTTTTTTTTTTTGGGAAGAGATGATGTTGGTGTAGCAAAAGCTACATAATATCCAACGGTTTTAGATGAAGTCAGCAGATGAATCCTTTTGGTGCTAACAATTGAAACCACCAGCTCAGGGCAAAAAGAAAAAAAAAAAAAAAAAAAGATGTCACTTATAAGTCAGAGGGGTCTTTTAGATTTAAGTGTCTTTTGACTTATTTGTTTTTGCAAAACGGCAAAGATAAGCTTATAAACTATGTCCTGCCTTAAAAATGCATAAAATAGATTAACTCTGTTGCTGAATCTGATATTTGAACACTGATGCATTTTCCTGGAGACAACTATCAATTTAGTTTTAAAATCTATTCACATCCATTTGTCTTTGCTGTAATGAAAATCCTCAGTCTCGGTCTGCCTGGGAGGGATGGTCGGACAGGTGTAGGCGAGCGGTGATGAGTTCAGGGCTGGGCCCTAGTCTCCGGACAAGGTGGCGACTTGACAGCTGGTTCACTCGTGTCACTCACCAGGAGGGCATAGAAGAACGGAGCGGGTTTGCAAACTGAGCCCTCAGATGGCGCTTGGAAAACCCGGACTTCAGGTCGAGTGTAAAGCGGCTGGGATCTGGTCACCACGAAAGAAAGACACAGGACAGGTAAGAATGCAAAACAGGCAAGATGGCTTCAAGGAATATCTGGGCTGGATGTTACCACAAAGGTGAAAACACTCTGGCGACGAAGTGCCGGGGACCCGCTCCTCTTATGCTCCCGCTGATGATCCACAGGTGTGCCAAAAACACCTGTGGAGAAGACTACACCAGCTGAGCTCTTGAATGCCACCTAGAAGGAACCAGAAGGGCTGTCGAAGCCGCAGATCCTGCCAGAAATGCTGAAATTGCGTCTTAAATCCATAAAATGGACCACAAATGAACTCTTCCAGAAGTTTATAATCTCTGTAGTTGCCATAATAAATATTAAATATTGGTATTATTTTGATATTTGCAGTGAATTGTTTTATTTTATTCAAGGCAAAGAATAACTCACCTTTGATAACAGCTGTTGCTGGGTTTCAGGAGTGAAAGCCAAATAATAAAATTGCTTAGTCATAGATCGCCTTGTGTACAGAGCAGAGATTAAGCAAAATCAATAATGTCATTGATCCCGTTGTCACTTATTATGCAAGAAATTTTATTCTAGAAACTAGTGAGAGCTTGTCATAAATAATCAAATGGAATTTTGACAAAGGAAAGGATCTAATTAATAGGCCCTGAGGTATAACGTTGAGGAAGTGATGTTTACCCTTACTGCGGCACCTTAAATCACTACTGATATTTATCAAAACAGCAAATATGTATTTATATTAAAGTAATTTAAATCCAAGTCAAGATTCTTCATTCAGACATTCATAGATCTAGTTTTGAAGTTCTTCCAGATTGTGCTCCCTTTTTTATAGTTTTCATTTCGCCTAGTTATATTGTTTTGCTTTAGCCTCTTGCTGTGACTGTAATTTCTTAAATAAATGCTGTTTGGTGGGAGTTTCTCAGACGCTAAAGGAGTAGCTGATGGATTGTGTTTTTAGTGGTTCAGAGTGTATTAGAAGAAGAAGAAGAAATACAAATGTTTGTGAGAGATCAGCAAATGGATAGCTAAGCATGTTCTGAGCTTTTGGACCAATCCTGCTGAACGGAGTCTGAGTCAGTACATTGTCACATAAACATCTGTGTCACTATGATTTAACGTGACTGCAAATAATTGTTTTCCATCCCTCCCTTCAATCCTCTTCCTGCCTCCCTTCTTTCCCTCCCTCATCTGTCATATCAGGCTGTGATCTTTCAGTGTTAGTGACTGAGGGCTGAGGAGTGACCAACATAGTAGCTTGCTTTAGGCTTTATAAACTGAGGGGCATGGTAGTTCACGGTCGTACATTTGACAGCTTTAAGAGATGCTGCTTGTTTTGATCCAGAACATTTTGGGAAGAACGAAGAGAGTACTGGTCGAACAGATGACCTAATATTGCTACGGTCCTTTGAAGGATTTTAGTTGAGATTTGCAGGTTTGCCTGACGTCACCACTTAAAGAACATACCACCTTATGTCAGTGTAAACAAGCCAGAAGAACCTTGTGAACAAGAACAAGCTTCTATTCGTACTATTTTTAGCTCTGCTAAACAACTTCACTCCAGTTAGAGATATGCATATTTTACTACAACCTCTTAGGGGGCAATAATGGTTTCTTCTACTCAAATAAGGAGCTGAAGAAAAGACCTGAAAAGAAGGAATAACGTGATATATGTCAATGCAGTTTTTAAATATTTGTCCTAAGAGATAACATATGATTGAGATGTTTGAGCTTCCTGTAAGCTGGATGTACCCACTTTCTGTTTTTTTATTTTGGGGGGTTGTACTATTCTTTAGGCTGGAGAGAGGATCAATATGTCTTTATATAACTTTATAGGACCAATAGAATCCATTGTGCAAGTTTAAACTTGAAGGAGCATAGCCATTGTTATTGTGCCAGTAAACTATCATGCTAATGGGTTAGTTTTTGGAAAGGAGACCAAAAAAAGTCACGACAAAGCATCCAATGCAGTAAATCAAGGGAGAGCTTCATGGTTTTTCTGACCTCGGAGTAAAAGGATAAAGGATGATGAGCGATGACCTTCCCCCTCGCTGAGGTCATCCCACTGATTCACTGAGTCAGCTGTTATTATCATAGTTGCTTTCCCCTGGCAGCCTCTAAGAAAATGTTCATCCAAGAAATAATTTGCTCCTTTTATCATTTGGATGAATGTTGTGCACGTTTGTGTAATTGTGCCGTTCTGTGAATAATGTCTTCCACCACACTACGCAGTACAGCCTTCATGGTTCTACCCTTTAACTCTGAAAAGTTCACTCAGCAGGCTGCATAAACACATTAATATTGTCAATTCTGCTGAGAGTGAAAAACAAAACCAGTGAAGGAGTGTTGTTTTTGTAAGAGTTTTAGTAAAAGTTCATGTTTTCTATATTTATACATCTAAACATACCTCAGATGAACATTGCTTTAGTTCGAGATTATATAACATCTCGAACTGTTTTACATTCTGTGAGGTTACACTGACAAATTTTTATGTATTTTATTTTTTTTTTTTTGGTAGCACAATGCTGTGGGCTTGTTTTTCTTCAGTTCTTATGTTGAGATGAATTGAGCTAAATATAGATCTAAATACATGGCAGCACTTGAAGAAAAAAATTCACAAGCAACTTGAGATTGGTGTGGAGGCTCACCTTCCAGAGAGAAAATAATCCCAAACATTCAGAGCTATAAAACATAGTTTGTAATCAAAGCATATTCATTTGTTGATTTTTAGAATCCTCCAAAGTTCAGAGCTATGTCCTATTGGCAATGAATGCTTTTGGATGATTGTTTACACATTTTGTCTTTTGAAACAGACAAATTTGGAATTCATTTCATATTTAGGAGGGCTTATTTAAGAAAAAAATAAATAAATTATTAATTTTTTTTATTTATTTTGTTGGTGGTGAGTTGCAGAGCTCAGTGTAACTGCTGTTGATTTTGCAGGACTGTCTGCTGCAGATGCATGGAGCGTTACTGTAATTAATCTGAACATAAGATGCTACATTTATGTAATCGTATTGCGATGTTTTTTTTTTTTTTTACAAAGAGATTAAGAGCTTTAGCATCCATGAAGTGTCTGTAATGTATTCAGTGATGTTACCCTCTTTATGCCTGCTTTTCATCCCCCCGGTGAGAGTAATACTCGATAGGACGTGTCAGCGTAATTAGCTGTGTCCTGGGGTTGTGTTAGCTCGCACTCACTGCCTAGCTTCAGTAGGATAAAACCTCTGTGTGTATTCATAACCTCTCTCTCTCTCTCTCTCTCTCTCTTTCTCTCTCTCTCTCAATGCCTCTGCCCTACAGAGCAGTAACTGACCTGGGTTTAATCATGTGTTATGATCATTTCACCTTCAGATGCCTTTGAAGGCTTCAGTATCCTAAGCGCCTATCATATTCTGATTGCATGAATGACTTGCCTTTCTCAGTTTGTCTACCATATTACTCTAACACTGCCTTTACACTCACATGATCTCATCCATTTTATTACTGGTGCTATAAATTTTTTTGATTTTGTGCTTTTTAAGGTTCATTTAGAGAGTCATTCGTTCATCAGAGAAAACAGAAAGACCTCGTCTTTGGCGTTCTATGTCAGAGGATTCAGGTGTAGATTGCTTGGTTCATACACTGATTTTGGTCTCTCCCTTTGAAGGTGAGAGCACTACATCACTGACATTGAGCTGTGCTTTCAGAGCTCCTTGAAGTTTGTATCCCATGGCTTCTGGTGCCACAACACCAGGAGTAATGCAACTGTCCCTCTCTGCAAGGTTTGCCGTTCTGGACCTCTCCCCGTGGTGCCAATATGCATACAAAAAACTTTTAGTAAGGGACTAACGAAGAACAAAATCCTCTTTAGAAAAGATGATGTTGCCTCTTGTCATCAGTTTATACCTCCCGACTACGTCTGCACTCTAAATGAAACCATCTGCTCTGGTGTTTATGGCAGGCTACGCATGGGGCAGTTAACTGTTAGTCTGATTAATGGCGGTCTTTGAGACAGGGTGCAGGACGATACTTAGTATTGTAAAGAGTCCATTGCTCTTGTCCAGATGGTAGGCGCTGAACTCTTGAGTATGTGACGCTTGCTGGCAGTCATGGTCTGCGTTTGGCAACTGGTTGCTTTACAACAGATACGCTCTGATGTACCCATTTGTTCCATCGTTGGGCCGCTGTGACATTCTTACAACCCACATGCCAGGCAATTGCATTACCTTGACCAACGGTCTGCAGGCATCCACATGACTGATGATGCCTTTTAATGCTCCCTGATGCAAATGCTAAATGTTCTGGCTTCTTGAAAATCAAACCGAGCAAATGTCTTTTGCTTATCTGCTAATTGATCTCTGAAGTGGACAATTTTTTGGATGGTTTTTTTTTTGTAGCTAGTGAGAAAAATCTTTGTGATACAGAAAGAGTAACAGAGGTCTGTCTCAGTTTAATGATGTATGCTGCCCAGGTTACAAGACAGCATGAATTGGAAGGGAACAGGAAGTAGAAATAGAAGAGGAACATGGGAATTATGATAAATTTCTACGTTTTATTCTTTGATTCCTAGTCAATAAATTAAATAGCCTATCTGATAGTGAATATTGATCAGACATTTTAACATGCCTATTGAATTAAGAGGATTAAAGCCTGTAGTCATTTTGCTTAGGAGACATGTAGATATGTCAGTCACTGTAACCATTTGAGTCTGCTCATAAATGAAGGTCGACTAGAGCATAGTTTTTTGAACCCCAAGCAATGGTGAATAAAGTTTAAGCAAACTGCATAAAATACTTTCCCCGTGGTTCAGTTTACCAGATAACATTAATGCTAGCATGATTATGCTACGTTTGTGACGCATCGGCTCATATCCTCTACCCGGTAGAAACAAGAGCTCACGTGTAATTCCAAGAAGCTGACACACTTTACCAGGATGGTTCTGGTAATGTGGAGCTTTTTTGTGCATGCATGTGCCAGTATGCATGCAGCTGTATCTGGAGCAGCATTGTTTGTTCTTTTTTTTTTCCCAGCTAAATGTTTTTACATGTGATGTCTAAGCATGTGGTGCAAGGGGCGTCTCAGCTGTGCACATTGTATGGACGAGTGGCTGCCCGTTTGGAGGCTAATGCTCAATTAACTAGTGGAAGTTTGAGAAAACTAATAAACCTGGATGGTAAAAAAAAAACAAAAAAACTCAAGTGACTGTTTCTCAAGTTGTTGGATAATGGGGACGGGGACAGACCCATGGACAGGGTTGTTTAGGAAAGCGAATCCTGAATCAAGTTTGTTTTGACGACTCCTTCTGCCAGAGTCTCTACACTGGCAGAATTATCGGATAACCAAAAGACTGGCCAGTTGAAAGTGCTTGTCTTGTGACGTGTCACGTTGGAATTTAGCAAAAAAAAAAAAAAGAAGCATTCGTAAATTAATTGTATTAATATTACAGAGTAAATGTTTATAGATGTTTTAAGATCAGTCTGTGTTCATAGAAGCACTGTTTATTTCCAACAAAAACTTTTGCTTTAGACTCTACCCAGGCATCTACATGTACATGTATGGTCAATTGTATTTCTATTCACAAGATTCATAATTACATTATAAATATTAGAGTAATACTTTTAGTGTCTTAATTTGCATTCTTTTCAGCTATAGGAAGGATAAATTCAAACTGCAGACTGTTTTAACATTGAGTTGAAGGTGGCACAAGAGACTTTACTAAAACTGATGATGATGCTTCAAATATGTGCTTTTTTTCTTTCTTTTTTTTAATGAATTGAAAAACCATTAAATCACTTCTAATAATATAATTTAATGAACCAGAAGCAAGGTGCGCTGAACTCACTGCAGGAGTTGTAGATTGATGGTCTCCCATGTTCAGTACGGATCTCGATATTGGTATTGGATCAGATCACCGCCATCTTTATATTTACTGTATAGTGAAGTATTTTTTTTATACTGGCTATACTCGTGATGATGGAAATGGCAATTATGCTCCAAAATATGTGATAGCTGCATCAAAATGTTAATTTAAACTTCAGGCCGTGAGTTAATATTGCAATTTCTTTTCTATATAAAATGAAACAGTGAAGATATGTTAAATAAAGTTCATTTTTACTATTTTATGTTTTTATATCTTTGTAGAGTCGATTCTTCACCAGCTGGTCACTCTGCTGCTACTGTTAACCCTGGAGGGAAGCTCATCATTCGGGGTCTGACTTAGACAAACATGGACAAGAAACAAAAATGGACTCCAGGTCTTGAAGCTGTATTATTGATACTGCTGAGTCACATGACTGCAGGGCTTGAAGTGCCTCTTGATCGTAAGTATCGCTCACAATAATATATAATTTGCAACCGATGCTGCGTGGTGTTTCTCTTTTGTAAACTATATCTGTGACTTCAGTGTTTGTGAAAAGCCTCTTCTTGCATTTATTCCACCTTCTTCCACAAACAAATGCAAGCTACATGTGGGAAAGCTGATTACACTGGCTCTATCAAACTCTAAAAAAATTGTCTTTCAACTTAATCTGCTGCTTCTTCCTTGCAAGACATCCAAAGAAACTCTAACACTTCTCCTCAATATTCTATTACTGTTGTATGGCATGTCATGGGGGACAAAAAGCTAAAGTACTGGAAGGATGTAAGTTGCCTAAAAAATAACCTTGGCTTGTTGTGTGCAGTTTTTGCCTTTCGAATGTATTGATTTCCTCTTTGTGTGGCTTGGGTAACAATGTGCATGGAGTGGTTTTTTTTTTGTTTTTTTTGTGTTTGCCTTTTTGCCCAACCCCATAACTCTACTGAGCACCTTGCTTGGCTTTGGCGTGTTGTTTGAAGTGTAATTTTGAAGTTAAACAATGGTAAGTCATCTACTCAGGAGAGAGATTGCTGCTTATGTCTTTGTTTGCTCCACAAATCCTGTCTGACAAGTTTGGCTAAGCATGCTTGCTGCTTGAATAGTTCATCTCCTCGTTTATACAAAGTGTCTCTGCATTGAATTCAGTGCTGATGTGTGAATGAAATATTCTTCTACGTATGTCTCCCCAGTGCCTCAACCCCCCACCATAACTCTGCAATCCCCAAAGGATTATATCTTTGATCCACGGGAGAACATAGTCATTCACTGCGAGGCCAAAGGGAAACCTCATCCCAGGTGAGACGGTAACTCCAAAACACTTATTGAATGATTTAATGTCGCTGCCGTGCTCCCTCTCCGCTAAGTTACAGCCCCGCTTCCGAGGGCAACTTAACCTGGAGGCAAGTGGAGAAGATAAATTGCCATGGCAACTGTCGTCTTGGAGATCAGGCGGTTAAGAAACACACCCGGAAGGATGGATTAGCTGCTGCTCTGATTTGCCACCAGTCATTGGATCAAATATGTTGGAATCAGGCAAACTGAATCAAAGACTTTACTGAATTTGAAACATGACAGATCCTATCAACATTTTATTAATTTACCAATGCACGGCTGTCCACCTAAACTTCACTGATTGGGCAAGGAGAGCATAAATTAGAAGCAGGCATCCACAGCTTATACGGGAGTATCTGTCGACAGAACATTTATTTAACATGCAGTTAACCCAGTGGTTCCCAAAGATTTCTTTATATACAATTAAAATTAAGATGTTTTTGAAATGACACTAAAAGTTGGACAAAAACAATTCGTTCTTCACAAATCTCCAAAGCTGACGTCAAAACATTAGTCGTTTTATGTATTTCATAAATGACCTGCATTATTTCATGTTTTTTTTTTTTTTTTTTTGTGCTTCTGTCCCTGCTAAGCTACATTATTTACTCTTGTTATCTGTAGCTTTTCATGGACAAGGAACGGCACCAACTTTGATGTGGAGAAGGACTCCAAAGTCCTGATGAAGCCCGGTTCAGGAACGCTGGTCATTGACATCAGTGGAGAAAAGGCTGATGCCTACGAGGGAACATACCAGTGTACAGCTAGCAATGAGCATGGCAAAGCTCTGTCCAACACCATTATGATCAGGCAGTCCAGTAAGACACCTCAATAAATAATATTCAGTTATTCCTAAATGTCTGTGTTTTTAAAACACCCTCGTTTGGCTATTGTGACTCGCAGGGTCCCCCTTGTGGTCAAAGGAGAAAAATGAGGCAATTTTGGTGCAGAAGGGGGTTTCTCTCGTGCTTCCATGTCGACCCCCGGCAGGCCTGCCTCCTCCTGTCATTTTTTGGATGGATAACAGTGAGTGGTTTGAATGTAAACTTTGCCGCGTTCTTGTAAAAGAATACCGACACATTAATCACACCCGACATGCTGTTTCCTTCCTCAGACTTCCAGAAGCTGCCGCTGAACAAGCGCGTGTCCCAGGCCCTGAACGGAGACCTATACTTTTCCAACGTTCTCCCAGAAGACACCCGGAGCGATTACATCTGCTACGCTCGTTTTCCATACACGCAGACCATCCAGCAGAAACAGCCCATCTCTGTCGTAGTGCTCAACAGTAAGTCCAGGCAGTGAAAGTTTGTTTTGTCTGGGTAAGTCGAAATGTGGCTGCCACTGTAATACTTTTATAACAAATTTATGTCAGATCATGATTTCTTGGTTAATGTCAAGTTGTCGTAACAAAGACATTTTCAATAATGTCAACTTCGTATTAAAAGTGTCATGATTTACCGAATGACACTTTATGACAACAGTCATAAATATTCATGAAGACTTACTCATGTTCATGTCAGGTGTTATTTCATGTTTATGATGGTGTCATGACAGTCTTATTCACAACCCGTCAAATAAAGTGTTACCAAAAAATGTTATTGAAGGGAAAGTAAACATAAACTTTATACTTCCTTATCATGTTTCTTTTGTCATTGTCATATTCCAGTGGAAACAATAAATGAGACTTTGGCTGCTTATAATATGACTGATTTCTATAGTGGTGAGTGCTGTTGGTGTATTCCCAGTGTGAACCCTGCCCTGTGTTTACCCCCTGGCATAAACATGTTCCTTTTAACTTGGCCTCAACACACTCCCTGTGTGGTTACATTAACACGCAGCACAATTCTCTCCCGTTTCTCAAATTGAAGAGTATATTAAAGATTAAATAAAAATGTATAAAACGTGTTTTTCTTTTATTCTGTACCGTAAATTATTTTCTGTCCCATCTTATCACATTTAGAAAACAGTTTGACTTGGTAGTGCCTCTAACTAATTGTCGTAAATATCCCTTCCTGACTTCACATCTCCACATACTAAGCTTCTCTTGTAAATGTTGTTGTGGGACCAACATCTAAGCTAGCTGCTGCTTTGGCTTGACTCAGATTCCCACTTGTTTCCTCCTGTGATCAGGCAATCCAGAGGGGGAGCGTCGCCCCAGCTTCAAGTTGCCGAGCGGCAGTACGAGCAACAAGATGGTTCTGAGAGGAGAGACTCTTGAGCTGGAATGCATCGCTGAGGGATTGTAAGTTGGCTTTTTTCTTATATATATATACATGTTTTGAACTTCTCCCAACATTTTGTCACATTAAAACCACTAAATTCAGCATGTTTTGTCAGGATTTTATATGATGAACCAACTCAAAGTGGTGAATACGGTTTCATGACATTGATCTTTGTGTTTTCTGTGACAGACCCACTCCTGACATTTCATGGCAGAAGGATGCAGGGAAGCTGCCGAGTGGCAGGGTGTTCTTTTCCAACTTCAACAAAACACTGAAGATTTCTGACGTGAATGAAGACGATGCTGGCGAATACCGCTGCACAGCGACTAACAAGCTGGGCTCTGCACATCACCTAATTAAAGTCACCGTTAAAGGTCTGAAGATTGGCAAAAATTTTTACTGTTGTCTCTTCATCAGTTTTGAAATACTTAATAATACTTAATTTATTTGGGGAGAAAATTACCCAAACCTTTCTAGCCAGGTGGGAATATAAAATTTTGTTGTATTTACTCTTGCTAAGTTTGTTTAGTTATCTACAACATTTAAGTTTGAGAAAAAAGCAAAAATATCTTGGTTATAAAGAGTATTTTTGAGTATTACTTAATGTGCTACTGTGCTTGATTTAAGTAAAATGTACAATCCAAATAAATTCACGAAAATCTGCTGATTACATACTTTTAATTGCAATGGAGTACAGTGTAAAAAAATGCATTTTGCTTGTCAGCTTCCCCTTATCATTGTATAAACTTATATAAAAACAAGCATATCTAAAGGATTGGAGTCATGTTCTCAGTAATCTGATTGTGCATTTTATTCTCTCTCCCCAGCTGCTCCTTTCTGGATCAGTGCTCCCAGAAACCTGATACTGGCTCCGAATGAGACCGGCATCCTAACCTGCCGTGTTAATGGAAATCCCAAGCCAAAAATTAATTGGTTTGTCAATGGTCGTCCAATACAGGGTAAAAAAAAAAACAGACTAGTATCTGTTCACTGTAATATACACTACTGTAAAACAAGATACAGGCAAATTCCATCAAATGCTGCATTGCAGTTAACTGAAGTGCCAGAAAACTGTGTGTCAGAAAGACAAAAATATCTCCTTTTTTATTTGTCCTAGATGTTTATGAAGAAAATGGCCCAAAGATAGAGGAGGACACCGTGATTCTCAGCAGTGTGCAGTCGGGAAGCAGTGCTGTCTTCCAGTGCAATGCATCCAATGAGTTTGGTTACTTGATGGCTAATGCGTTTGTAAATGTGCTGGGTAAGCTGTAAAGTTATCTAGCTGTTGGCGTACCTTCAAATACGCAGACATGCATGTGAGCAATGAAATCCAGCAACATTGTCTGTCTGTGCGCTCAACAGCCGAAGCACCAAGAGTTCTCACTCTGCCAAACCAAGTGTACCGAGTCATCATGAACCGCCCGGCGCTGCTCGACTGCGCCTCCTTTGGCTCACCAATACCAACCATCGCATGGTAGGAGTTGGAACTTAAACCAAGTCGGTCACTGTTCCATTTTGCCGTTTTCTTCCAAGATCAGGCATAAAACTGAGGGTTGCTCAATGTCAAAATTTTTTGATTCAATTTCTCATATGTAAAGGAAAGCCGTGACTGAGACGTGTTGGCAAGCTGAATAGCTGTTTCCTGGCTTGTTGTTTGTGCATTGACTGTTTCTGGTTCCAGCTATAGACATTATGAACAAACTTGACAGACGTCTGCCACTTCTTTCTTGTTTCCCAAAACCACAATAACAAAACAGTCCTTTTCAATTTTTCAATACAGGTTTAAAGACGGTCAGACCAGCATCAAGAACGGCGACTCCTATGTGATCCATGAGAACGGCACGCTGGAAATCAACGTGGCTCAGCCTTTACACAGTGGGAAGTACACCTGCACTGCCACCAATAACCTAGGATTTAAAGAGAATGATGTCTTCCTGGAAGTTAAAGGTCAGTAAGAGATAGAAAAATTGCTTTAATGATTCTACTTATGTTCTAGCTGTAAATATCAATTGCTATTAACGCTGTGCTCCAGAACCCACTCGCATCCTCACCCAGCCCACATACAGAAAGGTGCAGAGAGGAATGAGTGCTCTGTTTGAGTGCAAAGTCAAACATGACAAAACCCTCATGCCCTCCATGACATGGCTGAAAGATAACGGAGAACTACCAGACGATCAGAGGTACAGCAGACCTTCAGATGAAAACACGACAGCAATAATAATGATACTAAAACATCTTCATTGGTAATCCATGCAGGTTTGAGGTGGACGATGAGAGTCTGATCATCAGAGATGTGACAGATGATGACGCAGGCACTTACACCTGCATCACAAACACCATTCTGGATCAGGACTCTGCAAGTGCTACACTGACTGTTGTTGGTGCGTTGACACATTTTTGCTTTAAACGTGTTATTCTCTGACGCATTTGCTATGTTACATGAGTTAAAAAACATTGCAAACATTGACGGTTGGTGATATGCTCAACATGGCTGACCACCCAGGGCAGCAAGGCTTTGAGGGTGACTCAAGCACCTGGGGGGTGGGGAAGGTAGGTGGAGGGAAATCACATGTAATCTGATTTACTGCTAACATGTTGTGTCAATTTGGACTGGACTAACCACCGCATCATAGCCCAGGACTTCATTCAAGCAAGAACAATCACTTATTGTACATCAGAATCTATCTTTAAACTCCAAATGACTGTCCTCTTCTTTTATCTTTGCTGATTCTGTGATAACCTAAAGTTTCAGTCGTGTTTTTCCTGCCTTTTCTTGCATTTCAAGAATATCTTATACTAACAGCTTATCTTCTTCTTTCACTTTCCTCTATTTTCCTTGCTATCAGAGGCAACTCCTCCTCCACCAGTTGTGTTAGGTAAACATAGAGCTTTCATTCAGTCCATTCGGTCCGTTTTGTCATGTCCTGCATTATTTATGTTTACATTTTTGGCACTTTAGTTTCTTCTCCATGTCCACAGTTTGTCGATGGAGCCATTTTCACATTCTCTCCAGTCAGAACTGTGGGTGTGTGGATAAGCATCACTGATTGATTTTTTTTTTCCTTCATTCAGTTCAGCATTTAGGTCTAATGAGCTAAAAGTGAAAAACCTGTGTAGGAGATATACAATTGCTGCAAAAACAAATTTCACCAAAAACTTGGCCAACTTACTGAAACGTGTTAGTGAATCGCAAGACATGAATGAATGTAGAAAAAAAAATAAATAAATACATTCCACCAAAAGGCTCATGCTGAATTTTAACGATTTGATTTTGTCATCATAATGGTGCATTAAATATGTCTTTATAAACTCAAACATGCTCCCTTTACTGTGTAACAATAAAAAGCCTGCTGGCAGGATGTGGAGTACTAGCTTTACTCTGACCGGTCTTACAGAAAAGCCGGACCCTCCGACTGACCTGGAGCTCACCGACCAGATGGAGAGAAGTGTTCAGCTCACCTGGACCCCCGGAGATGAAAACAACAGTCCAATACAGAGTACGAAATATTGATTGACTGATTCATTCATTTTTATACTTTACTGTTGTTCGGTGTCAGATTTGAGCTGGTAACAAATAAAAAAACGGAAATTCCCTGTGTGAACCTCTCTTTACACTGTTTCTTATGTTGCCACAAATGGTGCCACTTCTATAAAATATTTTTTGCATCAGTCAAAACATGAAGAAATTTACTCACATTATGATACCCCAGGTTTGTGATGAGCTCATTGGCTACATTATAAAATGCTAAGAAAAGAGATGCTAACATGATTATTCCTATGCCATTAAATTGCAGTGCAGAAACTCAGTAGTCAAATTGGCATTTTGGAATCAAGATTCTTGCTTTCCAATCTATATGGTCTCAGTAACATTGTGCACTTTTCTTTTCCAGATTTTTTAATTGAATACATGGATCTACTCCACCAGCCAGGAGTTTGGGTAAACCTCACAGAAGTTTCTGGCACCACCACCACGGCCCAGCTACAGCTCTCTCCATACGTCTACTATACGTTCAGAGTGCTGGCTCAGAATGGCGTCGGCTACAGCGACCCCAGTGGCCCCTCAGCACAGTACAGGACCAACCCTTCAGGTAGTAAAGACGTTTCATAGATTACTTGTCAAGTAGTTCATGTTTAAGGTTCCCAGATGTACAGAGTGAGCCCTGCATTATTATTTGATTTTCCTCAGCTCCGGATGAAAATCCAACAAATGTGGAAGCAGCAGGAACCGAGTCTGACAACTTGGTCATCTCTTGGAAGGTAAGAAGGATTTGATTAAGTTTAGTTAGATTTAAAACCGTTTTCCTCAGCTTTTTATTCAATAGACTCTTTAATATTTGTCTTGCGTAGCCCCTCACAGGATTTCAGTCAAATGGTCCGGGACTGCAGAACAAGGTGCAGTGGAGACAAAAGGATGTGGAAGACGACTGGGCCTCAAAGAATGTTGTCAACGATTCCCAGCTCATCGTTTCTGGAACACCAACCTATGTGGCCTACGAAATTAAAGTTCAGGCCTTTAATAACTACGGCAACGCACCTGAACCCACAGTTGTGATTGGATACTCGGGAGAAGACAGTGAGTGAATTTTGTGGATGTTTCCATGAATTATATTTGTTTTGTTTTCAACCAGATAGGTCTAAAAGAAAAAGGTTTGAGCAAGTTTAAAAGGTTGAACTTTTTTGATGTCCTTGTGTTTTTATTTTTTTGTGTAGTTGCCTCAGACACAGTAGCAGATCTGAAGTCATTTTCCATGCTTATGACTAACACCGGTGTATCTCCATTTGGTAGAGCCTTTGTCTGCTCCTGGTAGCGTCCAGGTCACTGTTCCTAACAGCACGCTGGCAGAAATTCAATGGGAACCAGTATCAAATCCCTCTGTCCGAGGTGAACTGCAAGGATACAGGGTACTATTTATTTTATTTTTTTCATTTCCAAAAACTTGTTAGTTTTTGGTTTTGCGTGGACCAATGTGCTTTGAAATCATGACTTCGGTTACTCAAATAAACCAGGATATTTGGTGACCAGGCTTTAAAATAACGCTTATGTCTTTGTGTGTTTTATCTAGGTGTACTACCGTCGGGTGCAAGGCCAGCAAGACCAACAGGAAGAAGCAGACGAGCAGGAGCAAATTTTAACTTTCAGTGGTAACCGCAGTGAGGGAATGCTGCCGGGGCTTCAGCCTTACAGTGTCTACGACCTCTTCATCAAGGTGTTCAATAACAAAGGAGAAGGACCTCCTAGCCCCAAAAAGACCTTCGAAACCCCAGAAGGAGGTGTGTATATAAGGTTTAGCATTATCTTCTGAAAAGTTGGCTTTCTTAAACCCTTTTTCATACCAATTCCAGATATTTCTAATACATAATACATCCTGACTGTGGCTTTACTTTGTATTTCAGTTCCAGATCTTCCTTCTTTTCTGAGCGTGACTGACCACGGTTTGGACACTCTTACGCTAAAATGGGGCCCACCTTTGAGCAACAATGGACGCCTTACAGGATACACTCTCAAATACCACCCTGGTAGGGTTAACCAGACACCTCATAACTTGTTTTCTCTTCTAGTTTTATGTAGTCGTTCATTTCCTATCACTGACCTCTTTCTGCTTCCTCAACAGTTAATACCACAAGTGAACTAGGACCAGTCAAGGAAGTGACCTTTCCAGCCAACGTGACTACCATCACACTGACCAGCCTGGACGCAAGCATGCTCTATAAGTTTTACTTGAAGGCTCGGACAAGAAAAGGCCCTGGCCCTGAAATCACAGAAGAGGCGTCAACAGCCATGGACACAGGTATGGCCCGGTGTGTTTTCAGTTTTTAGCTTGAGGTGATTCACACCGAAATTCTGATAGACAGAAAAGGTCAGTATCTTACATCAGCGACATTACTGAGGGTTAGAACTAAAGTTGGGTTAAAGATTCCTTTAAAACGGACAACCATGAGGAGGCTCTTCTTTATCCCCCATTTAATGTCTTACAGCCCTGTCTTTGTCTTTCCTTTTCTCTTTTAAGCTCTTATTCAGCCCACTATACAGCCAGGCAAAGGTAACATGTGTGCCTCAAACATGTTTGCATGATATTTTTTCCATTAGAGAACCAAAACAAACCCTAGGATTTCATATTTTATAATTATATTTAGAGTTAATCCTAGATATTTACAAATTAAATTGACATGTAACCTTTTTTTTCATTATGTGACTTAAAATCAGGCAAACAGTTACCTGTTTTAGGTCATTTACAATTACCACAATTATTTGCTAAATATCAGCAACTTGTATGGTCGTTTATCCTTATAGATAATATTTTGGAGGCATTTGGCACCTTCAGACATTTGGAAGCTGTACCCAAGGATAAATCAGACTTATGGAGGTTCGCAAATCTCCTCCTGATACCTTTGCTGATTTCTTGTCATTTCTCTATAATATCCAACAAGGAAGCAATGCAACATACATACTCTGCCTCTAATTAGTTCGTATATTAACCTTTCAGAAGCTTACAATGCCATGAAATCATCATTTGAGCTTCCCCAAAAAGATTATTGGTGTAGTAATTGTAGTGTATGTTAATTTTTGACTTTGAAGAAAGTTATTTTGATAATCCTTGCCGAGCTGGAACAAGAAACATTCAAATCTGATTTAATGTCACATTGAGAAAAAATAAGGTTATGTGTGTTCATGAGCTTTATGTGAATATCTGTTTTCAATTGTATCTCACCTTTATGCACACTGCCTTGTTGCTATGCTTGCAATCTCTATCTGTGTAACCTAACTCTATAACGTATTTCCTTCGCCTTGTTACCCTCTGCTACCTGTTGTCTTTGATCTGCTACATAAGAGATTTTAATCAAGCCCAGTTTGTGTGCATGCCGGTCTTTGTTGTAATTCAGATCTGGCTTATTCTGGTCTGGATACAACAATCAATTCAGTGTTTGAACGAGTTCTAAATGACGAAGCTCAGAGGTAGTACAGAATATCTCATCTCTGTTTCTCAGTACTGTATGTTGCCTTTTGTCACCTGCACTGTATGTGTGTTGTCTTACTCTTTCCGTGTCCTTTCAGGCCCCACAGAGCCCCCTCACCCAACCTCCCCCATCACTCTGTCTCTACATCCCCCGCTTCACAAGGGTACAAGCACTTCCCATGTCCCTAACTGCACATCCAAATGTCTACCCTGGCTTACACTGAGTGCTGCAAAAATGGTTTCCCTTAAAAGTTGACCCCGAAAAGAACCTATTGAGTCATTTATTTATTGAAGAAAGATTTCTGGACATATATTCAGACTTTTTTTTTACCGAATAACTTTTCTTTTTATTTAGTTTCTTATCTTATTTTAAGTTCTTGGTCAATAAAATGATCACACTACCATCAACACAGAACCACATGTCTCCATCTTCCAAGCACAAACTCTATTGTGTTTTAGGATTACGTGCGTTAGGCTAATACAAAGAAGCGCATAATATGATGAAGAATTAAGCAATGTACGTTTTTTGAGAATTTTTCTGGAATGTTAAAATTTTTTAAGTAGAAAATGTTTTTTTAATTTTAAAAACAACTCTGCTTTGATTAGATGACTATTTGATTTATCAACGAATAAATGACAAATTTTAGTGTGGTTTCTAAATGATGTGGTATCGAACTATGTAGAAATGGGGGCATTTTTACCTTAGTTCTCTTGGATGATTGATTCTCCAGGGTAACATAGTCTTTACAAGGAATTGACGTTTTTGCAGCAACTACCGTATTTATTTCCTGCTTTGTCACAGTTAGAAAAAACAATGACATTTGCGACTTATAAAAGAAATAGTACTGTTTTCTTGTCTTGGCTTAATTTTGAAATTATTTATTTAACCAAAATGTGAAAAATGATTCTGCGAACTTCATGTGCATGAATACACTGACTTTTGACTCTTTAGTAGCAATTGAAAATTTATTTTCTCTTTTTTTTTTTTTTTTTAAGTATATAATAACTTGATTATAATGAAAAAAATTCTAAGCTGAAATTTCTGTTTTATATTTAAATAAGAACGTCTGTTTTTTCTTTTGTTTGCCCAGTGCCTTCTGCTGGGCCTGTGTTCGGAACAGTTAACGCATCTGTGTCAGAGGAAGGCCCAGTGATCAGTTGGGAATACTTTGGACACAATAAGATTTTATTTGTGGAATATGTTGTAGAGAACAGTAAGGCATTTCCTTGCTTCCTCCATCTTCAGAATGTCTGTGCATACAGCTATTCCAGATGTTGTCCGACTCTAATCCCTCTCCATGCGCTGCACCACTTCCAGGTGATGATGAATGGAAAAGGGAGTCTGTAAATGGTACACATTCGCATACTATAAAAGGTCTAAAGCCGGGGACGTCCTATTCTGTGCGCGTGGTAGCTAGAGATGGCGCCGGCCCGGCGGTCCACACGACCAAAGAAGTGTCGGTTACGGTGCCAGGTGAGGCGGCGTGCCTCAGGGTGCAGACTGTCTTTTGTGTTTGATTTAAGTCAGTTTTCTGTTATTTTCAGTCACCAGGCGTCGACTGTTACAGTCAGCCGTGAATGTAGTCGTTTTGTAGTTGTCGTCATTTACTTAAGGTCATTTTCATTTCACGTGCTCCTTACGCCACATTTCAAATTTTGTTCTTTTTTTCCTGAAATAGTTGATTTCTTGAAAAGATCTGTTGGTCAGAAAGATTTTATTGAAAAATTGGGAGAAGTTTGTGTCCGATTAGACCTGCCTTTGGTGGTGTTTTACTCAGTAGTTGGGATGCATGTAATCCAAAAGCATCTCTTACAGGAATAAACGCAAATCTTTAAAGACAAGAACAGCAACACGTGAGGGAATTTTAACTGTGCTGTCTTCAAATCCTTAAATCTTCTCTCTGGACTCGTATAATATCCAGAAAATAAAAAGAAAAATTATTACTTAATAAAAGGATTATGAAAGACATGACATGTTACATCTGAAAGCATAATAAATAAAGAAATAAACTTCAAGAAAAAAAGAACAAACCAAAATAAATGTCGCATGTGACATTAACATTTACTCTAATATCCACTTTTTCTGTTAATTTTGCTCTATTCACTCTGTCATTTTACTTAATGTCTCAAAAAAATGCATGTTGATCCATATTTGAATTTTTATTTCAAAGTTTGAAGTGTCTGTTAACTTTAGTTTTGGACTCCATGACGAGAACCACCCAAATATTTAAGTTTCACTATTAATGTAAAGAGATGCACCAAGTATTTGTGGCAGATTTCTGATCTCCAGTTTGATCAAACCTAAAACAGCACTTAATAGGTTTTTTTTATTTCTTTGTTTTGTTCCATTTTCGTAGTGTGAGCAGACAATAAATATTTGTAAGAGTTGCCACTATGTGAGTGGGTAGGATTACTAACCTTAACAATTTTCTTTATTTGTATGTTCATGGAAATTATGGACCTTTAGCTTAACTTTCAGCGTTTAGGTTCCGTAACAGAGAGTCAAAACCTCAGAAGGATAAGACAGAAAAAGTTGCTTCCTTTTTATTTATAGCTATTTGGATAAGCTGAGGATATTTTTTTATGTGAAAACAGTCTCTTCTCAACAATTTCTCTTCTTGTGCTTTTTCAGACTTAATTTTAAACACCTCTCTGCTACAGAAAATAGTTAAGTTTTTAGTTTGATAAGTAACAGCTTCCACATAGAAGAGTGTTTGTAGTGCATCTTGTTTCCTAATGTGCCAATAGGAAAGATTTCATACTTTTAATGTTCTAACCAGACAGTCGTTGGCCAGGGTCAGTCACGCTAAGCCAGCCATTTTTCAGATCTCCCGCCCATTTATTGGTGCATCTCTTCAAATGTACTCACTCAGTTGTTCTCACACTTTCCATTTGTTCTTTTCCCCTTCCTGTCTCTCTCCATCTTTTCCTCCAGCTGTCCCCAACCGGCAGGTAGACATCGCCACGCAGGGCTGGTTTATCGGACTGATGTGCGCCATCGCTCTCCTGATCTTGGTGCTTCTCATCGTATGCTTCATCAAGAGAAACAAAGGTGGCAAATATCCAGGTAAAGCACAGTTGGCACCTGTAAACTAGATAACCTCGGTGAATGGAGGAGTGCATATTTAAAGGGCTCTCATTGTGTTATCTGCAGTCAAAGAGAAAGAAGACGCTCATCAAGACCCAGAGATCCAACCTATGAAGGAGGACGATGGAACATTCGGGGAGT
Organism: Brachyrhaphis terrabensis; assembly: GCA_903067065.1. Classification (NCBI taxonomy): domain Eukaryota; kingdom Metazoa; phylum Chordata; class Actinopteri; order Cyprinodontiformes; family Poeciliidae; genus Brachyrhaphis; species Brachyrhaphis terrabensis. The sequence continues at coordinate 21,137 of CAEGAG010169753.1, read as the reverse complement.
ACAGGTGAGAGAAAACACTCTCTACAGCAGAGTTATAGTAAGAAATACGTGTGTGTTTTTTTATTTACTTTATGTATGTAAAACATGTCATCAGGTTACAGAGACACTCCCCTTCACCTGGCTCCATTTTCAAACTCTCCATCGAGGCAAGGCAAAATTCAAAACATGCTTTGTTTACCAGCTCACCTTCTCATTGGCTGTCTAATTGACCCTGTAATCCTGAAAAAGTTTAGATTAATCCGCAGTACTTTAGCTTTAAGAATATCCAGTCATGTACACTAACTAATTCTAAAATGTTGAAACAAATGCATTATTAGTTTTTTCAATGAGATCATCTGATTTAGCAGATGTAATTAAGAACCTTGACATAATGATGACTTTATTAGGTCAAGGTATATTTTGGAATTTAGAGATATAGTATTAAAATAATTTAGTTTCTTTGGTTTAACCATTAAAGGAGCTTTGTTTGTTTGTTTTGTTTATTTTCTACTTTCCATTTGCATGCTTAGTTTACAAAGATGCAAATGGAAACTTGCATCCTTGTAAGTTTTCATCTTTGTGAGATACTGTATATACATTTTCTGTAGCCAAAAACTAATGAATTACTCATAAAGTGCCGTTTATGTAAATTTACATTTTTATCTTTCTCCTCTGTGGGATTTAGGTCAATGGAGAGGTAAGACATGCAATAAAACCAGCATGCACCTAATGCAACCCTCGGTTGCTTTTAAAGCGCTTTCTAACTTTAGTGTATTAATTTGTGGGGACAAGCAGCATCAGCACAGACCCTGTTTACACCTGGCATTAAGGTGGCAGTCTTGTTCAGTTAATAACATTTAATAACTTAAACAGTAGCGTCAGGAAATCAGACATTGCTGTCTTTTAAAGCTGTCTTAGTCTCCTTGTTAGTAGTTTTTATTTGTTTTTATGCAATGAAAAAAAAACATTTCTGTGCTTACAGTTATCCAAAAGTCATAAATGTAGCTCACTGTAACTCATTTTCTTTACTGTAGATGCCGACATGGCTACTTTTTATTGACAGCTCTGTTAAAAAAGCTTTAACATAAATGTATCTATTTTATGTAGTTCCATAATGTCACCCTGATGCGTATATCTGATGTTACCATCGCCTAGTGTCACTCTTCAAAATGGGAAAGACCATTGGATTATGCCATTGGATCCTCATTAATTGTAAAATGTTTACTTGCCTAAATTTGAAGAGAGTGGTCTAAGTTGCGTATGTGCAGAATTTTTTGTTACATGTTTTAGTGTAGCACAGAAGAGCGTTATATTTCCAACTTTATTTCAAACCATCTGTAATGTTGTGTCAATAATCAGTTATCAACTTCTGTACAGTTTTAAAAATATTTAAAAGTTATCCCATTCAGTTAATACCATGTGTAACTGGGTCTGTATTACCTTAGTAAATGGTCTAACACAAAAAGAGTTGCTTTTATTTACTCTACCTTCATAATTTTAACAAATAAATACTGCTTTATTGATTGTAAATAGACAGTCATTAAAGAAAAAAAAAAATCTAACGGCTGTGTTGATGTTATCCTTGAAAAGCTTGCATAAAAAAGGGCTAGATTAAGGAGTTCTTACTGAAATACAGCATCAAAATAGACATTCTGATTGCATTTTGGATTGCTGCATGTTACCTGCTGGCATATTGACTAAAGTAGTTCTTATTCAGGTACACTGCAACAAGTCAAACAGCACGCACTTTGCAGACTTCCTCCATTAGTGCACAGGCTTCAAGCATTAAAGCACTAACGCTATACATGATCCTTTTATGTAGCCGAGTTGCTCCACTGTACAAGTACAGGAACATAAAATGTAACATAAACAACTTACAGTTTGTTTTTTGTGCAGTAAATGTTGGCATAATTAATTTGTGTAGTTGTAATTAGGCATGGTCTGGTATAATAGATAGAGAGTATTGAAATCAGGTGATGTTTGGTAATAGAATCTTTTCTCCATTTGTATCTTGCCTTCAGTAGGCTGTTTAATTAAACAGACATTCTAACTTTTGCATGTTGTTGCCAGTATTTGTTGAAAATATTGTGCTAAAAATAGTGAAAAATTACATTCCATAAACATTAGATGAAAGTTCATGGAAATTCCTTTCCCTCGGCCTACTGTCAGTCTGCAGCAACCACCTTATGCCTCAAAAACAATATAATGGAAGGTTCTAGGAAGTCATTGTTAACCATGACCTGACCCATGCCTAATTGTTGTAGACTTAAAATTTGGCGTAAAGAAATGCCACCATGGCATTGTTCTTGTAACACTTGTGCAGTGGAAAAGCTGTAGAATGTGAATGTGTTTGAAGAGCCTGTTTGAATTGCGATCAACAGTCTGAATAATTTCTCAGTGATTCTTCGCTGCTTTACCTTCCCGCCATCTAACAGTGACACCGAGGACCACAAGCCACTGAAGGGAAGCCGGACACCATCCAACGGGACGGTGCGGCGCGACGAGAGCGACGACAGTTTAGTGGACTATGGGGAGGGCGGGGATGGACAGTTCAACGAGGACGGCTCCTTCATCGGCCAGTACAGCGGCAAGAAGGAGAAGGACACGCACGAGGGCAATGAGAGTTCGGAGGCGCCGTCGCCTGTCAACGCCATGAACTCGTTTGTCTAACACAGCCGCCTCCTGGCTGCAGCAGTTGCTACGGCCGTCCCCGCGTCACCCTGGCAAATGTGATCATCCCGGTGGTGACAGTTGCTAAGGCGACAGCCGTCGTGGGCACACCCCTTCACTCTGGTGGTCAAGTCTACCTTTAAAGCAAGACTGCTGACATGTCCTCATCTCCACACCCCGTCGGCCCCAGTCGCACTGTGACCTACCAGTGAACACACACTTATGAATCCCCCACAACCATTAAAAGAAGAAAAGAGACAGCGAGCAATACTGAAAAGCAGACGAAATGTGCCAGAGGGGATTTTACCACTCGGACTGAAACACGAGTGTGGCCAAGTGTATGTGTGCGTGTTATTGATCTCTTTACAAACATGATAAATATAGCCAATATATATATATATATATTTGATGGAAGTATGGCATATGATCCACAGGCAGGCTAATATAAGTGAATCACATTCATAAGCAACTGCATGGAGCAAATCGTGTGTCTGTTAAGCATTTTACTTTCCTCTTGTCTTTTTTTTTCTTTTTTTTTTTTTTTTTTGCAGAAGTATGCTGCATCTTACACTGTATTTGGTGCACGCCTATGAGCCAGGGTGTTATTTTCTTACTTGCAGAAAAGTGTTATATGGTGTTTGACATATAGAAGAAAAAATGGCAGCAGTGGTATTGTGATTCCAGCTGCGAAAAGAGTGACTCAAAGTAGAAACTAGTAGGTGTTTTTATTTAACTACCTTTCTTTATTTTGTTATAGATGGACTGTTTGTGCTAGAGAAAGAATGGGAGCTATATTTCCAGGTCAGGTGTGTCCGGTCGTAGTGCCTGAAAAGCCTGGAGAGCCAGCCTGGTGTCGCACGCTAGCAGCGCAGTGCTAAACTAAATGTTTTCACATTTTCTCACATTGCAACCTTATATTTCTATGGATTTTATTGGGATTTTATAGGAGAGACCAACACAAGGTGATTCATAATTGACACATAGATTTCTCAAAATATTTTTCATTATGAAAATCTAAGAAAGTGGCGTTCATTTGTACTTTGCTGAATCACGTTAACCTTGTCTTCGCAGGTGAAAGTTATTTGGGATTTGTCTCTACCAGCTTTCCAAATCTCGAAACTGGAACTTTTCCCCTGGGGGATTTCTTGTTATGTTTCCACCACATTTTTTCGTTTTGCATGTTGGCAAAGAAGCTTAAGTTAGGCTCGTTTTGTTTTGCAAATTGTGTCATACTCTTTCCATTTATGGTTAATGAAAGTCGTCATGATACGGTTTGTTCACTGATTTTCTCTAACCAAACTCTACGACTTTGACAAAACATAAGCGTTTATGCAAAAATTAAACATCCCCCAATGTATTTCCTCCTTGGTGATTTTTAAAGGCAAGTGCTGATAGTTGGAAACTTTTGAGTTTCTTTGGTTAAAGTTTTAGCAGGGGGCTTTTCTGTTCATACAGTGCATGGGTTATTTCCAGGTACTTTAATTTTTTCACCTCAACTGAAAAACATGCATGCCATATATCTGGCCTCTGTGAGTGTCTGCATACCCTCTGATGTCCTTTGTCGTATAGGGTGAATGCCTCTGTTGTCCATTGTTCAAAAGTTAAAGGCACACTCTCCGATTAACAGGCGGATGTAGAAAAATGGTTGGATTTTGTTTAGAAAAATCAAAGCGTAAAAGGAGCAGAGCACAAATGAGCGCCACTCTTTTCTTATTTTACAATTGCAAACAAGTGTTGGTTACCATAAATCCTTGTCCTTCCATTTTACAGTCATGCAAATTTTATGCTGGCTATTAAAAATTACATTGAAGCTAAGGATGTAATGTAGCAAAAGCGAATAAAAAAGTAAAAGTATCAACACGTTTCCAAGCCACTGTGGTTCCAAACAGTCTGTTTGTAGCCTCATGGTTTCTACCATCATTTACCTTATATTCTATTACTGTTGCATTGTTGCTGAACACTAATGACTGATCCAGTGTCGCTGTCTATTGCTTCCACCCGCTGTGCAAACCCTGTCAACACTCTCCCATCTTAACATTAATTTCACTGACATTAATCCTCCACCTTTGTTTTATGTACGCATACTTACAGAAATATTCTAATCGTGCAAGTTTTGCTAAGAATATTTAACGATGTGTTGGTAATCACAAAGCTGTCAGCATGGTTTCTAGTGCCTTGGTAGAAAACAGTTACCTAGATCCACAGTTCAATGCCAGTTTATGCAAACCAAATTTTTAAAAACAAGGTGGATGTTCAAAGCTTCATAAAAGGCACCTCATGAAAAAAAGAGTTTTTAAACAAAAAAGTTTTTTTTAAATAGTCCTTAATATAAAGCTGATAATGACCTTTATTTTGCCAGAAAATATGACAGATTTGGCCATTTAGAACAAATTAACAAATTGAACTGATATTCTTTGAAGTGATTGGAAAAACCCCTCCGTGGTTGTGTATTCTAGAGTTTCTTCAAGGGTGCCCTTGTTTGTTTCCTGTGGTTGGGAGGTCTGAAAGATCGAATGGATGTTAGCTGATGTGAGACCCAGATTACTTCCTCAACTTCTTTTATAATATCTGAAAAAAAATGTTAATGAAGGTTGTTCTAATTCATATTTTCTTAGGGGTCCAGATTCCTACACATTGCTGAAAACAGATTTCAAAAGTGGCAGTAAGTGGAAGGAACCTACTTTAACTCTCGATGGTTGTAGCTTTGTCGACAATCATGTTATTCAGCTTCCACCCTCTTATAAAAAGAAAGCATCTTGCTGAGAGTTAAGCAATTCTAAAACGGGCATGTGATGGGAAACTCTAGATCGCGCGTTCATGTCAAACATTCCCTTTCTCAACTCATTCATCAAAAACCCAAACTAAACTACTGCCAAACTGCTCACCAGATAACTGCCAGTGTGAACCAGCTTCACCACCTTGTCTCGTCCTATTGTAACCGTCACCATTGGGAAAAATAAGTGGAGGTCGGGGAGGGGAAATAATAAAACTGAATGTGGATACAAGTGTATCTGTTTATGTGAATGAAAATACTGCTTGTTTCATTTCAAGGAGTGATTGCACTGGTGACTTTGATTTATGCATTTATGCTTACCTTCTGCAGTATATGTTATTACAGTCTGAGTGCAGGTTTCATGTTTTTGCAAATGAAGTACAGGTGTGAATGTCTGAGTTCACGAGCGTGTGCGACACATGCATGCTGCATATGTCTGCGTGTGTGCGTGTGTGTGCATGCGTGAAGTGCACACTGCTTTCTATTGTTCCAGTGTGTGTCCTGTAGTTTGCTCCTTCTGAACATAGGAGATTCTTTTTTTTGTTGTTGTTTGGTTTCTTAAAGCATTTTCATGTCTTATCATAACTTGCATCAAGTTTTTAGGTTTCAACATGCCAGAACACAGCGTGTAGATATATATATTTTCTGTTTATTGTAAATAACGGTTTGATTTGAGCGTAGACGTGTTAAGATCAGAGTTGGCATGGCATAAGGAAGTTAGACTGAGGAATTAGACGATTTCTAGTTTTCACTCTTTGATTTAGTGTGATCTTCTGTTTGTTTTTTTTTGTTTGTTTTTTTAAATATTATCGTCAGGCAAACATGTTTAGCCTACAGTATCGGGTATCACCTCTGATGATTTAACTTGTGACTGAGCTCTTGTGACACCTGTATTGTTTCTATTTCTGGCAGTTCATGCACATTTTCTGCCTTTTTATATTTAATATATATAAATATTACAAAATAAAAAACATTAAGTGGACTATTATTTCAGAATAAGTTTGGTCATCTAATTTAGGACGACCAGATTGTCCTAAATTAGATACCTTTTTTAAGATTGTGCTCTGGAAAATGAAAAATATACTACTAATTTGGAGAATACAGTAGGATGGCATGGACACACTAACTGGTGCATTTCAGTGTGAATACTCTGGAAAAAATGTTGCTGGCAGAAATAGTATATAATTATAACATTCTGGTTAATGTTGAAGCTACATGAGAAGCATGAAAGGCTGTTGAATGGTTTACTTCACAATATAATACTGCAAAATATTTTGTATTTTAAATGAAGTACAAAAACCCCCAAAAACGAATAAATGTTGGTTTCAGGATTTCAAATCAGTTTATTTTTGTATCATTGCTGCAGTGCAACATGTTAAAGTGTGAGATTTGGCTCCACCTAGTGTATCTATTCAATCTTTAAACGTTTCTTTTCAATTTGTAGAATCATGGCTGGACTTTGACTGGACCATTGTCAACATAGTTAACACAGTGTGATTTAAACCTCTTTCATTGTAGCTCAGGCTGTGTAGTTAATGTTGTTCTCCTGGTGAGATGTGAACGTCACCTTTAGACTGATGTCTTTTGCATCCAATATGTTTTCCTCCACAACTGCTATGCATTTCCTCTTCCATAAAGCCGAGATTTATCGACTGCATAAAGAATCGATGTTGTGTTCACAGATTGTTCTACTTAAACTTTGTGTCTCTGCTGCTTTTTCAGAATTACAGTTGGCCTTCTTTACTTATTAATGCTTTTCTTCCTTATTCTTTAAGGCAGCCATGTTTGAGTATGTTTACAATCTTGCTGAACTTCACCTTTAGGTAATAGATTCAGCAGTATTTTTAGAGATGTTCGCTTATGTTCCTTAAAGAATGAAAACATGAGTGATCTTCACATCGATAATGATCAATTAAGAAACAATTGTCATTCAGGTTTGTATTTAAGATGCTATTTCAGAGTTCATGAACACGTCCATTGTAACAGTGGTGGGATGGGATCTTAAATCAGCATGTAATGGGTCTTCAGGTCATTTTAAGAACTTAAAGTAAAGAAATAAATAATAAAAAAAATTATCATAATAAAGAATATTCATGCGCTAAATGTTAGTAAATGAAGAGGGAAAAAATCGTCCTATTTTATCCTTGGGTGATATTGACATTAACTTTTATGATCTTAAACTTTAAAGTGTGACATCCCCCACCTCAAAGTAAAAGCAGAGAGCAACATAAAATGGAAATAATAATAATAATCCGCAGGTGGACAAATACTTCTATCTGTTTTCATCATTTCCATGACCGGGATGCGCAGCTGCGTCTCTCCTGCATCCCTCCCATCCTCTCCTGCTCATGGACCAATCATCGCCACGGCGTGGCCGCCCTCCTCACGCGCCGCTCTCAGCCAATAGAAAAGTTCACCCTGAACGGGACGTTCCGGCGGGTGGGCTCGTTTCTGGGGGCGATGCGGTTCGGGTTCATGTGTGCCATGAAGACAGACTACTGATTTTTTTCTTTTTTGTTGTTGTTGTTTTTTTCTCCCCAGTCCTTCTGTCTCGAAGGTAAGACCGACCGCGCTTCGCCTTTCGTGCCTCTTAATTATCTGTGGACTGTTTTTGGGCTCGCCATGGTGCTGGAGTGGTACCGGCTCTGGAGTACCGCAATGCAGAGCTACGAATTACCGGTGCCGCTCCGGCGTCATGAGGGTGAGGTGATGTAAGGAGCTGCGCAGCTACTTTTTGAGGCGTTATCCGGACGGCCTCGTTGGAGTCGGCACTATAAAAATCAAGTCATTCTGTAGTCGTAGACTTCTCAATAAACACACAACAGCTAGAAAGTAAAGGTAGGGAGGAAACGCAAGGTGAAAGTGGCAGATGCTGCAAGGGCGAAGGGAGCTGCATCACAGGATTAAATGGCCACTCCCTCAGTATTTATATACAGATGCAACCTCTCGCTTTAGAATTGCCCATTTGTGTTATGCTGCATATGACCATTTTACTACTTTCTGTAAAAATTCTTGTAGTTTTACTTTCATGCACAAAAGCTCTTTTTGTAGATCAACTAAGATGGAAAAAAATAACATGAACAATAACGAGATTTAATCATTTCCTAAAATTATTATTATTATTATTTCATTTTTTTTTTTTTCTGAATTGGAACCCAAAAAAAAAGAGAGTACAGCACTGGCCAATTTTTTAATGATTGTCTGCCATAGTTTTTACAAATAGTACCATCGGATCAGATATTGATCTGATTCTTCTGCCTCGTCATCAATCTAGATGCACACAAGGTAGAAATAGTTGATTTTTCTTTTGAGTTAGCTTTTTAGAACTTTTTCTTTTCCTTTTTTTTTATGAAATTCTGCAGTTAAAGTGATTTCTCAGCATATTGCCAGAAACCACACAGTCTCCTGGAAGTTCTTCAGCATTTGACACAATGTAGTTAGTATATTATTTTTAGGTTTTTTTAATATCCAAATCCTACATTTAATCAGGATATATATATATAGGATTACAGAGGACAATCTTCTTTTCTTTTTTTTTCTTTCTTTTTTTTTTTTTGAATTCAGAGGTTGTTCTGACTGTGATTCCATGAATCCACAAAGCCACAGCAGACATCACCGTTCAGCCAGTGGCATGAAGCAGTAGGCTTGGCTTAATACGTGTGACCTAAATTTCATGGCAGGAAATCCAAAGAGGATCTGTGATGGGATTACCAATAGAGGGAAAAGCATGAAAACACTCTAAAAAAAATTGATCAGATAGATCTAGAATGGGATAGATAAACTATAAAATGATATTTAAATGTTTTTGCATCATTAAAACGTGTCTTGTGACACTATACTGTCATTTAGGAGATCTGATAGAACAGACATTGCTGTTTCATGCTTTCTCTCTGTCCCAAAGATAGACAGAGGGCATATTGACTTGCAGTGACACAACACATGCAGCTAAGTGCTGTGTGCTGTAGCAATGTTAGTGTTGAGTCATCAGTACTGCCTCCGGATCCAGAGCTGCGGTCTCTCCTATGTATTGGGTTGCACTCCCTCTAAACTACAGCTCCTCTTGGTGAAGAGCTTTATTAACATTATGTCATTGATGTTTCTTATTCATAGTTATTTGTGGCTGCTAACTAGGAATGACATTGTCCAAAATTTTAACACTCCTTGCATTTGATATCTGTAGGAAGATCTCTTACATAGAAAATGACGCTTTTTTGCTTTTCCTTGAACAGGATTTTTGCTCTCATTCTGGAGATCTAAATTGGAGGTGCACAGTTCTAAATTTTATGGACCTTTTAAGATGTCTAATTTTTATAACGTTTTAACCCTTTGATACTGATTTTAGCCCATTCTGATTTTAAGAATTACAGGTGCATTTAGATAAGTTAAATTTTTAACAGGAGAGTTATCAGCACACCTCACAAGTTAAGTTAGCCACAAAATAAATGTCATTGCCAGTTATCTGCACTTGTAGTTTTTAGGTTTAGGTGGCCATTACTTTTTCCACATTGACCTAAGCTGATTTATTGCTGTTTTCACTTAAATTATTTGAAAATTACATTTTCTATACATTGTCTGACATTCTTATTTGATAGTCTGAATGTGACAAAAACACACACAACTACTAAGAAGGTAAATACTTTTATACAGGCACTGTACAGGGTCACCATGTGTCCTTCTACACATGGTGCACGCAAGAGGTATATGTTCCCATCCTTGCTATGTTTTCCTTTTATATTAAATGCTTAATCATTCAAGCAAGGATTCGGATTTTTACGCAGAAGAGCCCAAAACATCTCTTGTTGGCGATTACCTGGCAGACAAACAAACAAACAAAAAAAAAATTACTTAATTTGATATTCATTTCAATCAGAAATGTAGTTTGCACATTTTCTCTTGAAGATACTAGGGGATGTGGATGCAAAGGTTTCCAGTTTACTTTCTGTATATTTAGCTGTGTAATTTTCCAGCATAATATTTGTCTGCACACAGAAGGCTGAGCAGCACTCTCTGCATTCTGCTATATATAGCAGCTCCCCTCTGTATCTGTTTTAATCTTAAACCTCTAACTCAGCCTGTCTGATTCTTCCTTACTGTGTGATTACACAACAAGACACATTGCATACTGCAGAGATTCTTTCTGTTTTGCTCATATGGGGATTTATTGTTGCGATTCAGGCAAGCATGTCTCTGTACCTTTTTTTTCTGTTGAGTCACTGACATCCTTAATCGTTTATACTTATTAGGAGGAATGCAGATAGATAGCTCAGCTTGGAGCATTTCTGTTCTGGAAAGTCTTACATATCGCCCTGCTTACACATGTCCAGGTTCATATAAGTATGCTGATTAAACAGTCAACCACAATGGGACAAAATTGGAGATGCAATAATCAAAATTCTGTTGATGATTTTTGATTTTTGTTCAATTTGACCAGTTGTTGCAGATTGTTATTTCTGGTTTCTTGACAAGAAAAAAAATCTAAACATTTTCCCCAGCATTCCTGCTATAATGCAGTCATTAATTACCTACACTTAGACATGAGGCAATGTCTTGTGTGTAAGAGATTAGTTTCTGCAAAAAAGGGCTTTACTATTATTTTAAAACAAAGACAAAGTAAGTCCAAATTCTAATTTAGTTTTAGTATCTAGTACTATCATAACTAGAGCAATTTGCATTGCTAAATTTGTCTTTTCCACAGAAACCTTAATTTTGCAAAAGCCTGCTGAAATTTCCAAATCCAACATGTCACATAATACACAGAGAATAAATTCTGGAAATAACAAATTTATTCAGCCTTACTGTTATCTGCTTACAGTCTTACTCTTTATAAAACCTGAACAAACTTCAGACATTTATTGGCCATGCAAATGAAAATAGAATTTAAAAAGCTTTGTACACCTCTGTGCGCTGTCTGAATTCAATTTCTTCCTCTTTACTAATATTTTTCTTTCTTACAAGAAAGAAATAGAAATAGATGTGTCTTCATTCCCTTGTAACATCTTCCACACCTCGTAGCCCTCAGCTATGATGCATTTACTGACTCAAAATAGATCCGATTTAAGATGTCAAACAGCCACTCACCAGTCAGGGGGATCAAACCGAATATTCACTGTACCTATCTCTCTGGTCAAAATCACATGTTTTAGATGCCATGCTCAAGTGAATGCAAATGTCTTCTGTTTTGGTCTCTCTCAGCCCACTCCAGTTCATGCCCTGTCCATCCTCCTCCTTCCTTGCCCCTGTCTTTCCTTCCGTCTAACTTACTCGGTTGCACAGACTCTCCTTGCTGACCATCATGGCTTCCACACCTTTATTACTGCTGGGCCTCTTCTCCTCTGTGTCCGTCACATGTAAGACTAAAACTACATTGATAAAAACAAATTGGAGACAAGTGTAAACTCAATGCATTCTCATCGTCAGGGATCATGACAATGTTTCAATGTTTCTTCCTGATTAGTGGCGGTCTTATTTGGTGAACCCAGAATTTATGGAGGTGAGTTTACAACACCAAGGCTTATTTAGTGAGGTTTCTAAACACAAGCTAACATATTTTCTTATATTGTCTCAGAGGACGCCACAGGTTATGGTCCCATTTTTGAAGAAGAGCCTATGGATGTGGTCTACACCGATGACTCACCCGATAAGAGGATCTCCATGAACTGCAGGGCCCGTGCAAATCCTCCTGCTACATACAGGTAAGGAGGATATTTCTTTGTGCACAGCAACTCTGGTCCGCACGCCACCGGAGTGGTATTTTCCTGCACAGGTGGCGCCGGGATAACTGGGAGATCAAGCTGAAGGAACAACCCGATGAACACTACAGCCTAGTTGGAGGAAACCTGGTTATCACTAACCCGATCCAGAAGAAACACGCTGGGACGTACACGTGTGTGGCCCGTAATATCTACGGCACTGTTCTCAGCAAGGAGGCCCGCATCAAGTTTGGATGTGAGCACAGACGTAAATTATATAACTAATAATCTATGTTATTAATTTGGCTTTGAAAGATGCTAAAACCAAACCAAAGCTTGTCTAGCAGCTAATTTCATCATTATTATAAATTTTTTGTTTGTTTTATTTTCTCATGTAGATATTGAGGAGTTTCCTGATGAAGAGAGGGAACCAGTGTATGTCAAAGAAGGCCAGGGAGCAGTTCTGCTGTGTGTCCCACCAAAAGCCTGGCCACGTATGTATACACTCTTCATCGGTCTCAAAAATTAGGATTTGTAATTGTTGAACTCAAAAACGTGTGTTTAGATGTTCAAATTTCACTTTACCCACTCGTCTATGTTTTTATTTTCAGAGGAAGTAAGCTATCGCTGGATCTTCAACGAGTTCCCAGTATTCCTGCCCACAGACCGCCGTCGGTTCGTCTCCCAGAAGACAGGGAACTTGTACATCGCAAAGGTTGAAGCTCAGGATGCTGGAAACTACTCCTGCTTCGTCTCCAGTCCTATCATAGGAAAGAGCGTCTACTCCAAGTTCATCCCTCTCATCCCTTTACCTCCAGAAGACGGTTAGTCATAATCTGTGGCAGGCTGAAATAAAAAAGTTTAATGTTTAGCGTCATTCATATTTGTCTGTTTTTTTTGTTTGTTTTTCTTGTCCAGGTGAGGAGAGAAAATACCCAGCTGACATTAGGGTGAAGTTTCCAGACACCACTGCAATGCTGGCCTCCAATATTACGTTGGAGTGCTTTGCTCTTGGAAAGTATGTTTTTAAAGCTTTCTTGGTAAACTTTTGTAACATAAAAATTAGCAGAGCACTTGCAAATAAATTAAGGTTGGACACAAAGACACAAAACACTGAGTCTAGATAAGACTAGACTTATCTATAGTCCAGTCTATAGATAAGCAGTTATAGTTTTTGAAAAAGACAACACATGCTCTAAAATCACAAAAAATTTTACAAAAATGATTTCTAATTCTTGACTTAATAGTAAAGAAAGTTAAATGCTGTAAATGCGTTTGCAATGTGATAAAAGTGAATACTGTTCTCTAAGTATCGAGTTCCTGTCTTTGTTTATCGCCATGCTCACTCAGTCCCATCCCACATATTGTGTGGAGGAAGGTGGACGCCACTGACCTCCCTGCAAATCATGAGATCAGTGAATCGGGCGCTGTGCTTCATCTGTACAATGTTCAGTATGAGGACGTTGGATCATACGAATGTGAAGCCATTAACACCAAAGGAAAGGACTGGCATAAAAACTGGCTTTATGTGGAGTGTAAGTCAAGTTAAATGTTTAACTTACCATTTTTTTGTATAAAATAATAATAATAATAATAATAGTTATCTTCATGTAGCTGCACCTGAATGGGCAGAAACAATCAACAACACTCAAGTGGACATTGGATCTGAACACACAATGCGCTGCGTGGCTGCAGGAAAACCTTTCCCTTTCATCCGTTGGTACAAAGATGGATATATGGTAAAAAAAATCTCTTTGTAAGCTTTTTCTTAAAGAATTTGTGTAATCAGTTTCCACAAAACTGCACTTCTCTCTGGCATGTGGTTTCTCTAGTATGGCAAAGGCGAGCTGAAGTTTTCCAGTCTAACTTTTGATGACTCTGGGATGTACCAGTGCATTGCTGAGAATTACTGGGGCATCAAATATGCCAACGCTGAGCTACGAGTTGTTGGTAGGTAGAATTTCTTTCTTTCTTTTTTTTTTTTGGGATTACAGTTCTTTAAACTGAAATTTTCATCTACTATCTCCCACCAGCCTGGGCTCCAACATTCGAGCTCAACCCAGTAAGGAAGTATCTTCTTGGAGCTAGAGACAGACGCGTGGTAATAGAGTGCAAGCCGAGAGCCGCTCCGAAACCTCGATTCACCTGGACGAAGGGCAAAGAGGTCCTCTTCAACAGTTCACGGTCAGCAGAAGCAATTTCCCTATGAAACAGAGAAGTCACAAACAACTTTCTAATGAATTGACTTGATTCTGCTTGCTTACAGTGTTTCTGTCATGTTCGATGGGGGCCTGGAGATCCGCAACGCCACCAAAAATGACGAAGGCCTTTACACCTGCTTTGCTGAGAATGACAGAGGGAAGGCCGACAGTTCAGGATATCTTACCATCACAGGTTAGCTGCATCACAGTAGCAGCATTCATACACCCAGATCGTCTCTGCTTTTTGTTGTCTTTTAGTACAATTACTGCCTTTAAAACAAACTACTTTTTAATCAAAAACATAAAACCTCGAAACTTAGAATAAATTTAGTCAGAACTTTTCTAAGGTCTTTTTTTTAGTTTTGCAGATGGTTAAAAGGAAATTATGTAAAGTCACCTTCACATGTTAACTGCCTGTCAAAATATGTCTTGTTTTATACAAAATGTTATGATACCTTACTGTGTCCAGTTCTGTTGTCTAAAAAAGATGAAATTTGTGATTTTATGTCAGATTGTTTTTTTTAAGGTTTTGAAGTCCTTTGGAGTTTTTTTAATGTAAATTTATTCATTCATGGAAAACATTCCAGATTAAGAAAATAAAACTGCTTTTCTTATTTACTTAAATTTACATGTGTGACATTTGCTGGCATCGCCAACCATTCAAGTAAAATAAACGGAACTGAGAGATTTTAAAATTCGTGCTTCACTTTTTAACTGATTGACTTATCTAGGAACAATAAGTAAGTAATTCCTGGCTTTATTGAAGAATGGCTAAATTGGGAAAGAAAATTTAGCCACTTAAATTCTTGCTATTTAAGTTAATCAGAAGTGTGTTAATATCCCAAAACCAGGGATACGTTTGAGCTATTAAAAAACAGGTTTGTCTGGTATAAAAGAAAGAATAAATACTTCAGAAAATTCCTCATTGCCCACTGCTATGTATAATGAAGGATATATGTTGCAGTGAGCATAATTCTCTTCCAAGGAATTACTACAAACAAGAAGATTTTTGGTAAAAACCTGATGAGTCCTAGCATTAAACTGAAAATAAATATTTAATTTAATATGAAAAAGGCAAACGATAACGACAAAATATATGTTGACACTCACTTACAATACTGTAATTCCTTCTTATTGTTGTCCATAATGATTTGGACGTGGGATCGGTTTTTTTTTGTTATTTTCAGAGGCAACAAGTTTAACCGTAGCACCCGAAGACTCCGAAGTTAGAGTTGGAGACGAGGTGATTCTTCACTGTGCTGCTTCATACGACCCCATGCTGGACATCACCTTTATCTGGGCCATTGACTTCAGAGTCATTGACTTCAATGCCGAGTGGCAACACTATGAGCGAGTAATGGTAAGTCAATATTTTAATCATTTTTTAACCTTGAAAAGCATTATTATTATTTTTATTTTGTATAATTTGCATGTAATTGTTGAAAACATGTTTCAGAATTGGAACTTTTCTGAGATCCATTATTTTTTGTGTTGATCAGAGTGAAGATGGAGTCGGTGACTTGAGGATAAAAAACGCACAGATTTGGCATGAAGGTCGCTACACTTGCACCGCTCAAACCGTGGTGGATGACGACACCGCTTATGCTGACCTGAAAGTCGTAGGTAAGTCAGTGCATGGAAATAATAACCGAGACCACTATCTTTCGTTTGCACTAGTGTTTTAAATCGACTGCACGTGAAACCTCCAGGTGTTCCCGGGCCTCCCGGTGTGCTCCGGATTGAGGAGATTGGCGACACCTGGGTGAAACTTTTGTGGTCCAAACCAGCTGAGCACAACAGCCCCATTCTGTACTACACTGTTCAGACCAGACACTTCTGGGCTTTGAATGAAGACGACTGGAGGAATGCCAGCACATGTGAGTCCTGATTTAGGCCAGCAGAGGGCCATCTTGCTCCAAAGACAACCAACAGCAATGAATGCAGTTCCAGTACAAGCTGTAGTTCAATCAAATGTTAAGCAGTCCTTAATTGTGTCCCTCAGCTCCATCCTTTCTCGATGGCACTCTGGAGAAAGCAGACATCACAGACTTATACCCTTGGATGGAGTACCAGTTTAGGATCATCGCCACCAATGAGTACGGCTCCGGGGAGGCCAGTATACCTTCCCTTAAGATCAAAACATGGGATGCCCGTAAGTACATTGAGAATTATTTTATTTATGATTGTGCCACGAGGCAAATTTTTTGCAAAAAACTAACAAAAGGCTGCCTTTTTTGTGTAGCTCCAGTGGTTTCTCCCACAGACGTGGCAGGATATGGAGGAAGAAATGGCGAGATTGTCATCACGTGGAACGTAAGCTTCCAAATTCACGAGTTAAATTCATGTCTCCTCTAAGTTTCTAATGTACATGGATTTCTTTTTATTTGGCAAATGTCAGCTTGTTCAGCCCTGGTATTTCTATGGCAAGAAATTTGGGTACATTGTTGCGTTAAAGCCTCACAATGCCTACGACTGGATTTATGTAACCATCTCGGACCCTGAGACGAGACGACTCGCTCACAGAGACTCCTACTTCATTCCGACTGATGAAGACTTCCTGGTGCGAGAGTTCCAGGTGAAGATAAAGTCATTTAATGTTAAAGGAGATGGACCGTACAGCCTCACCAAGGTCATCTATTATCCAAGAGATGGTGAGAATTTGCTTTTAATTATATGTCTTATCAGTTTCTAGTCACATTTAATCTCAATTTCTGGTGAACAGTATAATTTTAGAAGTTTTGTGAATTAAAATATATATATATATATATATATATAAAAAAAAAAATTTTCTGGTCACTCAGTTCCAATAGAACCTCCCACAGATGTCTACGCAAGGCCCGTGTCTTCCACTGAAGCTGTGGTTTGGTGGCTGCCTATAGTGGATACTGGAACCGGCCTGCAGCAGTACATTGAAGGATACCAGGTATGGAGGTTTTCCTCTCATTTTTTTTAAAATTAGATCAGCTAAAAATAACATGTCAGAAAATGTTTGAATTTGTTTTAAAAATAGATGATATTTACAGATATGAACAGTCAAATTTGCAATGTTACATAATGGAATGAAGACTATAATTAATGACCTGATAGGAGATCAAAATGTTCAATATGAATTTGATGCTCTGTGAACAAGAGGAATATCCTGAATAACAGGATTGTTATTTTCCTTCAAAGTACAAACCTATACAACTCTTCAAAAATACATTTTAAAGTTTATACTGCTTGACATGGCGTTTATTCAAATAAATGTCTTATCATGAGATGTCATGTAGGTATGGAAATGACATTGTTAACGATCTTGACAATTGGATTTTTTCAAATTACAGATGTACATTAAAGCTACTATACACATTTTTTTTGTTGTTGATTTTGGTTCCACACGATTTTCTAGAAATGTAATTATTTAGACTGCAGTATATGTAGAAAATATAGGTAGTTTTAGTCTCATGATCATCTTTTTTAATAACTGTAGCCATATGTGTTTTTTTTCATATAGCATGTGATAAAATAAATGCCCTTTACATCACTGTCAGCCAATGTTGACAACACTACCATAGACAATTGCTTCTAAATTTTTACCTATCTTCACTTTATCAGTATTTGCCAAGTTGTTACCTGTATCTGCCATGCTATCCACTAAAAAAACACAAGACTTACAAAAAAGTATCCTACTACATAGATCAAATACTGGAGAAAGTATGACGATCCAGAGCCCGGGGCAAATCGCATATTCGTTCCAGCTACAGTCAATCAGACCCGGCTGGAGAACATGCTGCCAGATTCGCACTACCTCATTGAGGTCCGGGCGTTCAACGGAGCAGGTCTTGGACCGCCCGGTGAACACTGTGAGATGTTCACAAAGAGGCCACGTAAGAGCGACATGAAAACGGACAATGAGATCTGTAATAATGCGTACGCAAACTTTTAAAACAAGTAAACCGTTTCTCCGCAGCCCCCTCTGAGCCTCCCAGAATGTGGCGCTACGTCACCTGGACCGGACAATGGTTATACGTGTGGTGGGATCATATCCAGTATGACTGGTTTGGGAATGTTTCTTTCCCCCTGTACTACAAGGTGGGTGCAGTTAGTATTGCTTCACCTCTATAGTAAGAATGCCTTCAGGTTTTATGACTGGTAGGAATTTTTACAGTCTACTGGGGTTTATTTCTTTGTCAGGTCATGTTTAGAAAGACAGGGTACATCTACGGGAAGGTCTACATCACTGGCTGGCACTTTATGGACTTCCCAATGCCTCAGCTTGGAGACTATGAACTGATGGTTCGTGGTCGCTATGAAGGGGGAGATGGCCCAGTCAGGATGATAAGTATAAAGGGTAAGAATTAAGATAATAGTGGATTATTAAATAAACTTCTAGTTGTTTTTATTATTAACTTTTTTGATGTTTTTTTTATCCAGGTAAAGCATCTCTGACCACACCCACAATCAGTTTCTTATCCTTGTTGCTGCTGGCGCTGTGTATTACAGGTTTGTAAATTTAAGTGTGAAGCAAATATATTGTATATAATGGACTTTGGAAGGAAAATAATAGGACCTAGCAGATGACTGAGTTGTCATGAGAAATCTCTACATGGTAGTTCAGTATCTGTTTTAACAGTATTTGTGACAATACACTGAAGATTTTTGGTTCCCAAATTAAAATGGATTGTCGGCACTTATTCTGGACCATGTACTGTACAAAAACAACAGCATAATATCTAAAAGGAAAAGTGAGAATTGTAGCTGGATTTTTTTGGAAACAAGATCAAAAATGTTTAAAACGCTTTTCATGGTAAATAAAGACAAATGACGACTCCTGGAGCCTATATTTAAAACACTATTTAGAATGAAATAAATGTATAGAAAGGCCACTACGCTGCACAAAAATACTTGTTCTTGTGATCCTTCTACTTTGTTTATTGTGTATTTTTTTTTGAAAATGTTGAAACGGAGCTTGCACTCAAAACATTACGAACCATTTGTAGATTACAAGAACAATCACTGATATTAGAAAACAAAGATTTTTATGTACAAAGTGATTTGATTAATTTGTTTTGCTTTTTATAAAACACAATCAACTTTTATATGTATATTTTATTTATTTATTTATTTATTTGCCTTTGTTGAAAAAAATTCTTAGACATTTTCTAAAAGGGTGGTATGTAGTCTGAGTTATTCACAAGCAGAACACAATCCATGCTGGTATTGTTGATATATTTTAAAAACTGCTGGGATACAAACAATCTAATTTGGCATATTTTTTTAACCAAGTACTGCATTGAATATGGAAAAGTTTTAGAGATTAGTGTGAGGCCAGAATTCCCACAGAAAAGTCACACATACACAGGGAAGACATGCAAACAGCACACAGTTTTACCAAATTAGAGATGTTTTCTCTGTGTTTAACAAGTTGTCAGATAGCTCCAGCGAAAAAACATGCAACAAATCTATCAATGTTTTCTTTTAAGACTATTGAGTCAAATCACTTTAATTTTACTTTTATGAACAACCTGTGGTTGCTGCGGTGGCCACTTCCAAACCATTCACTGGCAGACTAGTTCTCATGGAACAGTCCCTCTCAGCTGCAGTCAGAGCCAAGCTGCTTGTCTAAATGAAAATTATTTTCTAGAAACAGCCAATAACTGCTTTTCTTATTGAGGAGTTGGCATTGGAGTGGCTACTACAGTGAGCAATAGCTTGTACTTATATCTCCTTAGAATTTTAAGGGTCAGCATTATCTTAGGTAGACAGACTATTTGACCAAGCCATTGGCATTAACATTATTATACAGCATCATTTTCAACTTTTTCATTTGTGATTCAGTGAGGTCTGATCAGGTCTTTGTTGGGTTCAAAATGGTGGACTGAGAAGAATAACAAGCTTCCCTCTCTCTGCAGCCCAACTTTTGGGACACAATATTTGACAAAGTGCTTGACGCTTTCTGTCCAAACAGCATAAACCCAGCAGTTTCTTATACATATTACAACATTAAGCCATGTATAGGGAGTTTGACTGATGTACAGCTATATATGTATCGTAATGCCACTGTCCTTTATGTAAAACTGGAAAACTATTAAACAGATTTCAACAGTCTTGATGTTATTTTATGATATTCTGTGCTCACCTCAAGATGCCAGGTTTGAGGTTCAACACATTAGAATTGACTGAAAACATAAAAACCAAATATGTTTGCTAAAGATAGGACTCAATGAAAATAAAAGAAATGTGGAATCTCAGAAAACAAATTTCAATACTATATATATGCAATCTCACCCACAGATCATGAAATAGGCATTTACTGGTATAAGACTTTAGCTGTATGATAACCTTGATGAAAAACAAACAATAAAACTCTCCAATATATATACCATGTTGATTTTACTTTATCTTTAAACTTTAAACCAGTATATATTCTAGCAAAATTATATAATAAGCACAATCTAACGTAGGTGGTATTTTTCAAATGTTTCTGCACAGAATCTAACTTTTATTGTGACCTTTACACACCCCAACAAAAATGGAAAAACATGAAGTATAGTTCTTCAACATACATTCAATTTAACACAAACTATAATTAAAGTATCTGATATAAAGTGTCAAAGTCGGAAATTGGTGAGTGACAGTGGGCTCTCCCACATTTTTTTTTCTTATAGAAATATAAAAAAAATGGGAGCCCTGTCAATTACAAAATTAATGATATAGTGTTTTTAAAATTATTTTAGTAGTAAAAATAAAATGTTACCACTCCCAGACCCAGTGATGGCATAGTTACTTTGAAAAAGTAACTTTAATCAGATTACTGATTACTCCTTGAAAAAGTAACTTAGTTAG
>CAEGAG010169742.1:0-37107 GCA_903067065.1 Brachyrhaphis terrabensis | reverse complement strand
CGAGCGCCAAAGAACTTATTTCATTAAAATGTTCTAACTGCTTCTCTTTCTCTGTGTGAGTCTATCCAGATTGAAATGTTTTCAACAGTTTTTGACTTTTGCATTGCTCTGATTAAATAACTACACTGCAGGCCAGAAGTGTGCTGAGACTGTTTTAATGATTATGTTTCTCCTTTTACTGTGGTAAACGTTTTTTAGACAGTTGAGTTTTTCTTTTTTTTTTTTTACTGTCGTCTAAAACTGTGTAATAAAATGTTCCTTTGTATACATCTGAGCATTTTTGAAATTTACAAAGTCACCCCAGGGTTTGCTTAAGCATTTTTCTGATTTAAGGATAGAAATATGTAGCTTTGAGCTCAAATCTTTCATATAAAAACAACTCAGCTCTGGTGCAACATATTTATGTCAAAATTTCTTGTCTTGCTTAACTTCAGTAAACTTAATTTGCCAGACGTACCTCAGAGAAAGACTGAGAAGGAAGATACTTTTCTAATCCAAAATTGTGTTTCAAATTAGGTCCAGCAATAAGGTTCATGAAATTATCCATACATCTTTTCGAAACTTTCTGCAGTACTTAAGGTAAGAAACATATGGATTTTTGCGTAACAAACAAACTCCATCATGAAACAGTTTGTTGGTCAGATGGACTACCAAAAGAAATTGTCACTATCAGCTATACCCAGAGATTAAGTTGAACATTCTTGCAATAAACAATCGTCTTACACTGCAGTAATAATTCCTGAAGGTGTGTGGGTAGAGAAAAAACAATTTGCTTAATACAGCCAGAGGAAGAAGAAAAAAAATTATATATACAGTATATATATATTTACACTGCTTTGGCGGTTATGGTGTCTTTAATATGTCTGGTTAATCTAGTTTTGTGAGATTAGGATTTTATTTGTTTGTACATTGTCATCCTAACAAGCGTGCTGAGATTCCTCATCTTCATTCACTCATCAGCCACTGCAGCATCAACCATTGTCTGCTAGTGACAAAGACTGCAAATGCTACAGGTGTTGATTGTTGTCTGGATAAACCATGTAAACAGTTTAATTTTACATCTCAGCAGTTTGTGGTGCCATAGCACTACTTTTGTGAGTGCTGCTATCTTCAGTTGATCCATGCTCCTTACGTCATTCTTTGACCTTGTCAACATCTTGGCACTAACATCTCTCTCAAGCGATCTGATAACATGCAAGTGTGAAGCACTCGAAATGTTTCTGAGACACTTTCACTTAAACCAGCTTTAAGTATGGCCTGGCACATTTTTATCTACTTTAAATTAACACTGTGGGCATAATTTATCCCACATCAGGTCAGCGGACCACTGACCTGATGTGACTCCCCTCAAGAAGCGGTTATTACGTGGACTGCTTTCAAATTAAAAGAAAACAGCCTTGCCAAAATAAGCATCACTGGCAGTTTGCCGAAAGTGATCAAAGACAAATTTTAATACAAGCTGAAAACGGTTTCACTTAGCGAGGTTAACTTGACTCATAATTCTTTTTTAAATTCCAAAATAAAACATCTCTCAGATAATGTTCACTCTTGCTACCTATTAAATTTGTACCATTATGGTAATTTTGTGCCACGATTATAGTAGCAATTCATCACAGTCATATCAGTTTTAAATCAAAATTAATTTTACCATTATTATAGGTAGTAGTAATTTCATAATTTCATCCCACAATCACACCACACTTTTCTGTATTAAATTATAATTGTTGGAGACACATTATAGCCTGCAGCATGAACATGCCTTCGGACAGCTGTGTGCTTTTATAATCAGAGAGGATACTGTGAAAGATTTTCTGTGGCTTTATGTTATTTTCAGTTCAGTTCAGAGAACTTCATACCTCAAAAAGTCTTTTTTTGTGAACGTTTGCTCTATTAACACTAAATAGAGGCCATTCAATGAGCATTTCTTGCAGAGTTGTAAAGTTCAGTTAATCTATATTTGCATTTATTTGGTAGTTTAGGTTCTAACCTGACCTTTCAGTGACCTCTTCTTGCTGGGATCCATCTGTGTTATTGTGTTTGATGTTAGGTTAAAAAAAGGCAAACAAACAAAAAAACTCTGATTTGCTGTAGTTGACTTCAAGAAACTAAAACTGTTTATCCAGCATTCTTTTCTTTGCTTGTATTCCATGAGACCAACAAAAAAACTGTTTCCCCTCATGCTGTGTGTGTGGCAATTTCATGTAATAGCCCATTTACCAGTGAAAATCTGCTCTGTGCAAATACCACACTGTGCGTGTGCGATGATATCTCGGCCAGTATTTTCCCTGAAAACCAGAGCAGCTTCTGTAAAGGAGGCCTCTGGTTATTATAACCTCTTATGTTTTCCCAGCTGTAACAGAGCTAAGATGTGAGCTTTTTTTTTTTTTTACGTGACTGTTTTTTTTTTTTTTTCTTCTGTCCCTGTGTTTGTTGTACATCTGGTGGTCAGTGATGAGAGGAACACATCCCCAGGACGCAGCATGGCCTTTCCTGCTCCATTTGAAAACTGCTTTGATGACTGGGAGCATCACGAATACACAGTGTCAATGCAAGCCCTTTGATATTTGGCTCCAGCTGTCGGGCTTTGTCTCGAATCTGTCAAACAGCGGACTAGAAAAATCTATCTCTCTTTAGAAAAGGCCACATATACTCTCCTTAAGAACTTGTAATAGACAATTACCTTTTTCTTAATGGTTGGACTGAACACATCATTTGATATTAAAATTAAAGCAATTATTCGCTGTGTATTTACCACCATCGCTGAGACTGCCCTGTCAGAAGACATGGTAATTAGGAAGCTTTACTTTGGTAGCTGATGTAGCGATGGCTCCTCTTACAATAGAACTGTGTTATGCAGTTAAAGGAGTCAATTTTCTCTCTTTGTGTTTCCAGACTGCATTGTCAGCTGAATCTTAAGATCCCTAGGAAAACTTAGCTTCTTCTGCTACTCATTTATAGCACACACTCACACACACACCCATTCCTGAACTCTCTGGTTGGTTGGTATTCTGTGCATGGAGTTGGTGAATGGCTGTCAAACTGCTTTGGTCAGTGTTTGTAACTCCTCTTAGTTCAAAGCTTTAGAGAATGATTCCTGGTTTGAATATTTTCCCCTGATCTCCTGCACACACTAGTTTTGCTTAAAGGCACGCAATTATGTAAAATCTACTTTTTAAAGCGTTATATTGTGTTATGATGTTATTCCCTCAACAAAAAATATACCTGCAGTGTTGATTTGATTCTTCTATGCACGTTTGAGAAATCCTTGAATTTCCCATCGCAGCCATTCGGGGGTGCCTGAATGCTTGCTCTCACAAAGTTTTTTCACAAAGTATCCTCCGAGCTTGGAAGTGGATTGTTGGAAAGATGATTAGTTTCTTAAGGAGACAAAGGCCCAATTTCAAGGCATCAAATTACCAAGTCAAATTTCTTTTAAGTCATGTTTGATATGACAACTGAAGGCAACATAGTTACTTGATTATGCTATAAAATAGAACAATCCTGGTCCTGGAAACTATATAATACTGCCCCTTTCTAAACATTTCAATTTAAAATCAGTCTTGAATCATTGTTAAATAAACCAGCACAGTGATTAGTGCTATGCAGAACTGTAAGCAATGCCTACATATGATGCTTTAGAATTTAAATCAGATTTGTTAAACCACTGTGGTTGATTTGCAGCTGAAACAGACATGCAGTATGAATACTGCTGCAAGTGAAACAAGGCTGTGTTTTTGTCTTTGACTTTTTCCAAAAGAACCTCTCTAATCTTCAATACAGTTGTATATACTAGTTGCGCCTATAGCTACCATTCATTTTGTCCTATTTCATGGCAGACAGTCTTAGAAAAAGTTAAGAAAAACTAGACATCTCTGAAAAGAATCTGGCAGTCACGCTTAACGGCTCCCTGAGATTATGTCACCTTCGACAAGGTCAGGATGAGTGCTTTCAAGAGCCCAACGAATGGGTGCTCACAATGAGATGACACTACATTTTAAAATACTTAATATCCTCATCCCAACTCATCAGAAATTTTTTTATGCCTTCAGTTTTTGAAAAATAAAATTCCACTTCAGGGAAGGATTTCCTCACTGAAAAAAAAATAAAAATCACAGACAAGTCTGACACTTCACATCTAGAAAGCTAATGTTAACTCTGTTTCAGACAGCAGTCTAACAGAATTGGAGTTAATTTTACATTAGTTTCTGTCTGGCAGATAATCCACATGCTGCTTGACTTACAGTTTTACAGCGTGTTTGAAAATTTTACTCTAACCTTTAATTATTCCGGTGAGATTTTCATGAAAAGCACAGCTTTATTCTCCATATGCTCTAAATATTTTCTCTAGGTTAAAATGATTTATTCTAAAATACAGACAACACTGTTTTCACAAACATTCCTTCAGCAATGAGTTTCCAGTTTCTCTCACATAAATTATGGTTAGTTTTTTGGAAAAACATTCAAAAATGAACCCACATGTATAGTAAACTGGGATACAGCTTATTACCCATCTGACTTTCTGTGAAGTAAGCAACCATCGCCATCATTTGATTAAAATTTGGGTTTCACTGACAACCAAATACCTTTATGACTACGTATATGCATGTTAAAGTTGATCACAAATTCCCACATGGAAAAAATTAAGATGTTTAACACAGTGATAATTATATATGTGAGCTGACAGCTCATTAATGCTGTTCTGGCAGACATACTGAAGTTTTAGCTCAAAGCTGCACTCCATTTAACACAGAATTATTGCTCTGTTCTCTCACTTCTACCTACAGTTGGCAATTTCTTCTCTTCTTTCTGTAGCGCAGCTGTTCTCCGATCAAAACTGCATTTTTACTTGATGAGTGTGCCTGACAACGCAGCAACCTGCGTCACTTTAGACCACGCTTGATATTGTGTATTTATGCTTATCTTAACTACTTGTCCGGCGATGGCTTCAGCCTGACCACTACAGCTGCTCTCAGTTGTGAATTAGTCACCCACTGACTCCTATTTAGATACTAAGTTTAAACTGAGTAGCCCTTTTCCTGATGAGTAACTTCCGTCCTCTAGAGAGCTTTTGATGTTATTTGTAGGTATTTGCATCAGGATCATTCACCTCAAAACATTCCGTTTCAACATTTTCAGAACAACAAAATACATTAGAAATATTCAAGACAAGAAAATGGCTCAAAGATACGGTGGAGAAATTACAGCATATTATTTATGCAGTGCTTCAGACACTCTTGTGTTATGAGGAAATATAGGACAGTCCAATTTGTGAAATGATTAACAAGGCAACATAGATAACAGCAAATAATATTTAAGCAAATTATAGTGCTTTGTCCGGGCTTGCCTGCGGGCATGATGCTGACATTGTGTTATGTTACAACAGAGACTCAGAGCTGCCTTCACTTCACACTTCAGTGCATAGAGAAGACAAGGGGGTGGGGATGCGGATGGGGAGAATCCTGTCAATCTACTGAAATCTCAATTAGGACAAAACACACAGTTGTGAAGCGTGTGATCATTGTGTTTACTCACCACTCAGATTTAGAGTAGCATTTATGCTAATTTCATCACCCGGTTATGCATTTGTCACATTGGGTGCTGTACCATAAATTTCATTTTGAAGGTTTATTTGCTATATTTGTATATGCATCAAACATGGTGGCATTCATATCAGTTAGTTTTCTAACTGCACCATTGCTTATCAGAGGCATTTCATGTAAACATTGAAGGTATCTCAATGTTTTTATGTAAACATTAAGGTGTTTTAGTGTCCTATCGTGAGAAATGAGATGGGAAGATTGTACGTAGTGCAATAATGTGCCTCTTTGTTTTATGCTTTTCAGCTTTTAACATATGTCTGTCATTGGAGTTGCTGGATTTAGAAATGTTGGGTTGTTTTTCAAATTTCTGGTCTTAGGTAAGTCTAAGATTTCACTGATATAGAACACAAAAGTCAGTTTAAATGAGAAATAGGAAAATGCTGTTTTACAGCCAGTTCATAACTATTTATGCCCCTTTATAATAGGATGACTAGACAAGTATATTTTGAGGTATTTTACTTCTTAAAGAGAAATCCAAATCAGCTAAAATGTGGATCAAATTATACTTACGTAAATTATTGTCTTACAAAAAAGTTCCTGAAATTGATATGCACAGTTCCTCCCTGACTAAATTTGCTATGACAACAGAAGGTCAATGCATTGATTCATTGTCCTCCCCCACCTCTACTGATATCTATTCCGTTAGTTTTTTGTAAGTCTTATTTTTTTTCACCATAGTAACATCTAGGATTTGGGGGATCCTGAATTAGACATGTCATTCATCTACTTAGCCAAAATCCACCCACTGAACTGCCAAGTCCAGTATTTCTGGTGAAATGAACAAAACGCATTGGAAAAATTTTACAGTCTTGCTTGCTTTGTCCTACCTGCTTATACTTTTGCTTATTGTCCTCATTCCCATGTTTTACCGATTAAACTTCAGTATCTTAGAAGCTTTAGTTATGAATAACAATGGTTGAAATATTCATGAATGTCATGTATTTATTCAACCCTAACCATGTTCCCTGTAACTGGGCAAACAATCCTGGCATAATGTTCAATTTTAATCTGTCACCACCACTTTTCCTGAGTCATATGCAGAGCTGCTACATGTGCAGACAGGTAGTGCAGTTCAATTAATTAGTTCACTCAGATATTGGTGCTTGCAAAACCTCGGCTCTTTTTTTATCGGCAGGGCAAAATTGAAAGTGGCACGTTGGAAACAGTAGTGGATGGTGCAATGTGACAGCGACAGTGTGTGACCTATTGTGTGTTCTGTAACTATCACTACCCCTTTAACTTTCACATCCTGTCAGATTATAACAACTTTAATGGATTTTATTTAGATTTTTTGTGATAGACGAATATAATATAATCTATAACTCAAAATAATAAGTATCTCTTTATATTTAAGAATCTGAAAAAATACCTTGTATTCACATTCAATACCATTTACTTTGATACCGCCACAATAAATCAACTTGAGTGGCAGAAATTGCCTTCAGAAGTAATCTAATTAGAAATCAACATGAATGTGTGTAACTGAATCTCCTTATAAGCAAACAATCTGTGAAAATCTCATTGTTGTCAGAGAAGGTTAGTGAACTAGCAGCAGGAAGCAAAAGAAGACCAGTGAACACAACTGACAGGTCAGAGACTGAGTTGTAGTAAAGTGTAAAAGTAGGGATAGGTTACAAAACACCACTAAGCTTCTCACAGATTACTGTTCTATATATCATGTGAAGATGGAAAGAGTATGGCACAACTGCAAACCTGTGGAGTATATGACAATGGTCATCACCCTAAACACACCATTCTATGTGAAACATGGTGGTGAGAGCATCATGCTGTGGGGATGCTTTTCTTCAGTATTCACCAGGAAGCTGGTTAGACTTGATAGGAAGAGAGATAGAGTTAATACATGACAATGACAGACTGTTGAAATATCTAGACATTGCTTTGCTGCAAAAACTGATTTCACAAGATATCAAGTTGCATAATAATTAGCTACTTTTACTTGCTCTATGTCTGTTTTAAGGAAACTTAATAGCAACCCAGAACGGAAGTTCAAAAGATTAATCAGGACACAAAGACTCTTTGCACCCTCATTAGGTAATTCTTCTGCCAATAAAAGCCACCCAGCCAATAATGATATAAAACAAGGTCGAAGCAATTCCTATAGGCACTAGCCTCCCTATGACTCTACACGGACAAGCAGCTATAGATGGATGGAATTCCTATAAGATATCAAAATAAACCTAAACATGACTTTGCTGTCATAAAAGGTCCCACACAAGAACTCGACGTTGGAAAGAGGGTGATCTCAGGCTTGTTGGAGTGCAGCTGACCATAAGAAAAAAAGGTCTTATGTTTTCGCATTCTGTTCCCATGCCCTTTTTCCTCTGCAGTGTGGATTGCATTGTTTGGCAACCCTTCTCACACTTACACACACACACACACGCACACACTGCTGTAGTCAGAGGGCAGAAGAACCTTTTCATGCATGGCTCACTGTGCTTATGTAAGAGCGCTACTTAAACCTGGTTACATGATGTAACAGGCAGCACTGTGTCAGTGGGTCACTGTGCCACACAGCCACTTAACTCTGCACCCTCTCAAAGTTGTGGCCTTTTACTGGGCATGTGAATGGAGTGTTGTTGTGGGCTTTTTGCCTGGTCATACATGTCAGAGTTCTTGCATGAGTGGAATGTTTTAGCTATTAAAACATCTTCAGAAATTTGATTCAAGCTTTGCTGCACCTACCAAGTGCCAGTAGGGGGGTCTCGCTCCGTTTCCTAGTTGTGTGTTGCCTTCTCACCAGGCCAATCTCAAACTCTTCATTCTTTCCTCCACATCTGCTTCCCCAGCCGGACAGTCAGTGCATGTCTTTCTCAGGCTCCTTTGAGCGCAAACACTTACAGAAACTTTAAGGAGGGCAGGATCGACCACTCCCACCCTCCTATAGTTCCATGATGAACACAGAGGGAGAGAGAGAAAGACACAACGGGGAGAGGAAGCGAGGGATAGAGGGAGGAGCGTAGCTGCGCCGAAGCCGAGCCCCTCTATGCCTCCGCACGCAGAGCGGAGCAGACGCCAGCAGCCACACAAATACGTTCCCCTCTCAGTTACATGCACAGTCACACACATACCGCACCGCCGCCGCCGCTGCTGCCACCACCACCACCGCTACTCACACACACACACAGTCACAGACACAGTGACGGCTGCCAGGCTCAGTGGGAAGCAAACCGTCAGGGAAAGAGCCTGAGAAGAAAGAGAGGGATCGCCAAGGGGAAGAGAAGAAGAGAGAGAAGAGTTGGAGGGGCACCTTGTGGATCAGAAGGGATTTTCCGTTTTTTTTTTGTGAGAGAGTACGTCTGGATAAGGCTATCTGCCTTTTACCAAGGCTTTTTCCTCTTTGCTCATCCTCCGTGCAAGACTCCAACGATATCTACCTATCTATCCCTGGAGCTTAACAAAAGAGGGAGGGAGTGAGGGGGGGGAAAACAGTCACAGCTTCAGCTCCAGACCATCCTCTCTCCTCCTCTACTCCTCTTCCTCCTCCTTCTGTTCTCTCTCCGGTTCCACATCCATGTGTGAGTTCATCGCTGATTCCAGTGTCTTTTGAGGATAGAGCAAGAAGGACGCCGTGTGTTCTTCAGGATACAGCTGGGCTCCCCTTGGGATCAGGCTCTTCGTAAGATTTAAGAGAGGGAAAGAAACAAGGGGGACTGGATAAAAACGGATAAAAGAGACAAAACAAGAGAAAGAGAGAGAGAGACATTGGAAGACAAATTGAGGGGCATGTTCAGGGCACCAGAGAAGAGGAGTGAGTCTAATTTCTAGTCCACATAGTGTCAAGAACCGGCAAGCAGAACGCAACCATTCATTCTACATCCTTCTCTTCCCTCTCCTCTTACTCCCTTTTAGTCCTGTGCTTCAGTTTTTCTTTATTGTTCCCTCTCTTGCTACTGTCTTTCTGAATTTTTGCTCTCCTTACCCCACACATCTGTCTCCTCAGCCTCTTTCTTCTGCTACCCTGGCTCCACGCTTTCCAAACCCTCAAAACGACAGTTCCTTGCAAGCTCCAATCAGACTGAAATCCCATGCACAGTGCGTCTTCCTGTCCACCTTGTATATCTAACACCTTAATAGCAAGAGAAGAGCGCTCTCCCTGCATTCACTCTTGGAAACAGCCCTCCTGAAGGATCCAGGCCAGTGGTTGGAAGTGATTCTACCCCACCTGTGAGCTTCTATCTCCAGCCTCCAGGACCTTCAGTTGGATTCTAGCTACATGGGAAAACGTTTGGAGCAGCAGCCAATGTACCCCCACTACACCTACTACTACCCCCACTATCTCCAGACGAAGGTAGGACGATCCAGCCAAGTTGACCTATTTTAATACTCGACTGCGCAAAATTTGTCTTTTATCCTGTAATTGGCTTAAATTTGCTTCACAATTACTGATACCTGTTTTTTTTTTTGTTTGTTGTTGTTTTTGTTTTTTTTTGCTTTTAACTATTTGAAGCTTAAGCTCGATCGGAAATAAATCCACATAAAGCAAAGTTTTTAATTATATTGTTCAGGTTCCTCAAGAGGTTGTAGAAATTTGCCCCAAAATGGACTAAATGAAGCTTTTTGAAGAATACATCCTGAAAGAAAGGGAAATATCTGAAATTCTACACTTTAGGTCTTGTGAGGAAACAATTTGGAAGGTGTCAGACTAACTGCTGGACGTGTTTATGAAACAAAACAATGCCTTCCCCCGTCTTCCATCTGTCTTGTAACCAGAGGACACCAATGTCATTCAATTGGCTCTTTTCTCTTCTTCCTTTCTGGGTTCTTGACCCTGTCCTCCCACCCCAACTCCCACCAGCTAGAAGTTCAAGTTCAGGGCAGGGGGCCCACACTTCCCCCTTGGTGCTTTTTTTCAACACCTCCTACTAATTTCCCTTTCTCCACAGCACCGTGCACCCTTTCCGTCTACTGGTCATTGTTGGGATTTTTGCAGAAATGATTGAATCTTATATACTGCTCAAGTTACCTAGAATGCAGGAAAACGGGCTCACTTCTTTCTTGGTTCTTTCAGATTTATTACAGTTCTCCTACTTACACTTGCATGGGCTGTCTTGATAAATACATTTCACAAAAGCACACTCTGACACACTCTGACTATCCCACCACCAAGAAGCAGAAAATGGATTGCGAAGGCCTGATTGATTACTCCAGCATCATATCACCCGCCGTTCCCTTTGTTTGCCGCTATTCATCTGTTTTTCTCTCGCACGATAGTAAACGTGAGGAGCTGGCAGTTTCACAGCAATTTTTAGCAAACGTGCATGTGTCAGTGGGCTAGAGAGATGGGGAGAGGAAAAAGAGAAAGACGGTGTAGGAGTCGGATGCTGTGAAAATAGAGAGATCACGCTATTGAGTGGACTCAATGTGGGAAGAGCAGGTAAAAGAAATGATTGCTCAGCTGATAAAAATATGTTGAACTGTGATCCATCCAGCACATTACAGAATTACCGCCGCAGAATTTTGTTGGAGAAAGGAGCACAAACATTAAAGACTGGAGATTTTATAGCCACAATGAAAGCAATAAGCTTCAAAGAATATCACATTTTCAAAGAAGAGCATTGCAAAACATATCTATAACCTATAAACTTTTCATGTTACAAACACTAACTTGATTGTAAAAATTCCAATCGGCAAACTTTAGCTGTAATCTAATTACTAGTAAAGTTAAACTGTGTGCAATTTCATCTGCTGTTCTATGAAAGCCTCAAAGGTTGTTAGAGAACATTTGATAGCAAGTAGCAACATGAAGCTCAAGGAACATGCAGAGAGATTAGGGATAAACTTGTGGAGAATTTTTAAGCAGGGTTAGGTTATAAAACAAATTCCAACTTTGAACTTTTCACAGAGCACTGTTTAAACCCTCCTCTGGAATTGGAAAGAGTTTGCCACAACAAAACATGGCTAATCAGGGATGCAACCAAGTGGCTTCTGGGAGCTGCGGAGGTCCACAGCTCAGGTGATAGAATCAGTTAACGAGACATTTTTTTTTAATCTGCCTCACAAATCTGGAAAAGTGGAAAGTAATCAGAAATCCCTTTTGCAGTTTTCCACAAGCCTTGCACTACACATTGTGCTTAGTATGTCCATCGTTTGTTCTCTACAAGTGATGGACATGCAAACATTACATGTAGTGGTAAACTAACTCTGTACATCAACATAAACACACCATCCCCATTTAATTCTGATTTATTTTTGAACATTTTCAAGCGTTTGTAATATTATTATTTCACATTTTTCACACGTTACATTTGTTATATGCTCAAAGGCAAGTAAGTGTATGTATTTATTCTTGGATGAAAGTGTAATTGTTTATTGTTTTAAAATGGCTCCGTCAAAGTAAGAATCTGGATATGTATCATTTTCATTCCACTTCACAATAATACATCCATTTGTGTTGGCGTACACACTACAAATGAGTGCTTAACATGACAAAATGCAAATATTGAATTTAAGTTTTGCAAGGCATTCACAGAAAAAGGCAACTTTAAAACAAGTAAAGGATGTTTGACAGCTTCATTTAAAACGGTTTCATGCCACAGATTGTGAATAATGTCAGTTTATAACACTGATGATAAAGACACGTAAGAGTCTAATGCACAAATAATGCTTTGATTGGTGGAAATAATGCGTATACAATTACCGTATTAGGTAAACTGACAAAGCGAGATTTTGAATAATACTGATATGGCTCTGAAATGTTTGGTTGAACCACGTCGACATATTTTTGCCTCTTCGTTTGGCTCACAACAGTTGAATTAATCTGAAAAATTACTCACAGGATTTTGGCAATCACATTTGCATTTCACATTTTGAATAGCGTCAGCATCTTCCACTCATCCGATGATCCCAGTCTGTCTATCTTCACATTTGCTAGATGACTGATGTTTTTAAGGATGCAATCCAGACAAACAAACAGAAGCTGGGAATAATTTCTTAATGCACATCAGGGATTTGGTTGTCATAAACAACATCTCTAATGACATGCGTGCCTTTTTCTCTGCTAAACTGGAAGAGTAAATATATAGACAGCTTCCCGGCAGCAGTAACGGCTGCCACTAGATTTCCCCTTCATGTAAAAGACAGTCGTGATAATGATCGTGTCGTGGAAAATTGTTTGTTCTTCAAAATAAATGTGAAAATTGCTCATTGTTGTTTAGTTCAGGTTTAAAGGTGCAGTTGGTAACATTTTCTAAAAAAATGTTTTTAGTTTGTTACACTGTAATTATGTCCTGACAGTATAACATGAGAGAGTCTGAAAAGACCAAGCTCCTCTGCCTTCTAATTGTGGTCCTACTGCAACCTGCACAAATACACCACTCAGTCAGAAACCACCAATCAGAGTCAGGAGGAGGGTCTTAGCACTGTTAATAAAGCTTGTGTATGCTCTGCTCACACCCTCCCACCTGCTTTCTGCTATGCTAAAGCGCCATCACCACAGGGGGGCCTGATGCTAATAGATAGCAAACATGGGAACCGATAATGGTGGATAAATGGTTTTTCTGTAACAGAAATTGTGTCTCCGCCATTAACACATTGAGCAGTGCATACACAAGTTCTATTGCCAGAGGTAAGGCCTTTCTCTGATTAGTTGTTTAAGACTGGGAGCTGTTCATTTCTGCAGATGGCAGTAGGACTACAGTGGAACTTGATTTTTTATTTAATTTTTTTCACAGATTGTATGTCTCATGTAATACTGTCGTAACATAATGACAGTTTTAGCAAATGTGCAACAAAACATCTGTTTTTAAGACATTACCTACTACAGGTGTGAGATGGCTGGTATTGTTTTTGTCTTCTATTTGTGCGGTATATTTATAACTCTCTGTGAATTGGGATTTTGGTCAATTTATGTTTAATATTCAATTCCTAAATTTACCTGCAATTTTCATCTTCAAAAGAAAAACATACAGTACTGTCTTGACAGAGAGATGTGGATTATCCCAAAACTGTTCAAACAGCCAGTTATCTTTGTGTATGTAAACTTGTGACTTTAAAGAAAGTAAAACAAAGCAAAACAAAATTCTCTGTTATTGTAACATTCAGCAAATATAAATTGTCAGAGCCTAATAGTTTTTGTTTTGCTGTGCTACCCAATGGTTATCATTGTTCCTCATCGTGCCACCACTTTTTTTACTTAACAGCCAAAACTGCTAAATAGTTTTAGCAGTTAAGTACCTAAAGGTAATGAGGCAGCACAGCCCAGTTCCACACATACTGTGTTAGGTTCACAGCAAACAAAGTTCTCGTTTATTTTTCTGTCATAAATAATAAAGCCGTATTTCACTATCATTTCAGTAAATCTGAAGATTTATTCAGTGATCCGTACTTTTATTACCTAAGACATTACACCACATGGCCAGGTAGGTGGGATTACCTCCGGTGTTTGATGCATGCCTGTCACCCAGTTTTATGTGTACAGATGTCTCCATCCCACATGGCTCTCTTGTTTCCATGATTTATCTCCATCCTATTCAAGGTCATGTAATTTCTCTCAAGTATCTGCAACAGGCATCTGGCCCGGGCCATCACTTCATTTCTTACACCCCATCCATCCCTCGATCCACCGCTCTTCCCACCAGCCCACTCTGCTTTTCTTTCTGCTGTCAAGGTCAAATCAAATTGGATCCTACCTCCGCCGAGTGTACGCTCTCAGCTGTGGTTGTACTGTGAAGGGTGTGAGTGTGTGTGTGTGTTTTTGCAAATACGTTTGCAGATAAATAAAAGCTGCTTCTGTGTGTACGCTTTGAAGCCGTGACTGTACATGAAAAAGCTACTTTTTCCTCACAATTCATGTGTGAGACTGAATGCATTTGCTCACTTCTGTGTGGATGAAGCACGGGAGCCTATCATGCAGGTAACATGATTGTGGGCCTGAGAAGTGACTCCCCCCTGCCTGACCCTGTTCACAAAGCAGCTTGCTGTCATTAAAGCTCAGTGGGTCCCAAAAGAACAGTTTTGTGTGTTTAGCGCACTAAGAATAACTCGCTTATACATCTGTATGGATCTTGGCAGTGGCTTTGTAGATCAATCTAGCTGTGTAAGTCTAACTTAAAAAGTCTACGTGTGTAGGTGTACAGTAGGTTTTTTTGTTTGTTTTTTTCATAGGAACACGCAACAAAAACAGACTAAACCCGCTGCGTTTATTGTGCGATCTGTGTCGAGCAGTTTCTTTTGTTTTGCTCACATTTGACCTATTGTACTAGGGATATTTTTTTTTTTTATCACATTGCAAACACGGTATTTGTGGTGTATTGTGTGTGACAGGCCAACATGGAGTTGTGCATAAGAGGATGAAAAATGATATAACCTGAAAATTGCGAAAGATCTCAAGCTCAGTTAGACTGGATGAACGGCATCTTCAAATTGACTGGGTTTAATTAGGGTTTTGAGTGGGATTTTTAAATAAATGAATTTGTTTTGTTCCAAATCTTTCCATTATAGCTCTGGCTACATGTGTAGCATTGCTGTTTTTCTTAAAAGGGAACCTCTTCCCCAACTTCATGTTTTTTGAAGCCTTTACAAGTTTTCAAACATGACTGCTCTATATGTGTAGCACATCCAGCTCTAACTGTTTCTCCTTGAGAAATATATGCCCACCTCATGATGCTGACACCTTCATGTTTTACTGTGGGGATGGCGCAGTGTTAGTTTTCTGCAGCATTCAAGATTTTACATGTTGGCCAGATGTTCAATTTTGATTTCATCTGATCATAGTGCTTTTTTACACATACTTCTTGTACTTCAAAGATGCAATATTTGGAGGGATTATGAATTTTAATTGACATGCATGAGTATTTTGCACACCAGTAAAATATTTGCTCTTTTGCATCGACTCCCACTACCCTTGATGCTCACTCCTAATACATAATTTATTGCCTGAGATGGCAAAAATCACAAAGAGCGATGGGGGGGCATTGTGATAAAAGAAAAGAGCCGTATAGTAAAACGAAGGATGGCGAAGGAAAGGCATCGCTAATGTAGCACCTAGCAAAATGTTCAAAGACTGGGAGATTTTTTTTTTTTATAACCCAACCCTGCTTAATATTTCTGCACAACTTTATGCCTGATCATGATGCTTTCCACAGAACAGCAGGATTTTTACCGAGATTAAAATTTAGAGAAGAAGACTACTTATTGATGAGATGATGCTAAAGGAAAAAGTTTCTAACAGGATATTATTTAGTGGTGTCAGACTAAAGGAGGGTGATTACAAATGTTTCCTAGATTTTTGAGGGAAAAAATTTAAATGCATCTCATTCATGCCTTAGTTCATGGTGTTCCTTCACATAAAATCCCACTAAAAATGCATTAAAATCTGTGACTGTAACATGACATAATGTGAAAATGTTGCATGGGATTCGAATACTTCTGCGAGAAACTTCATTAATAATTATTCTTAATATAAACCTTCTTTTCTCTTTTAGAGTGCAAGCCCTCAAACATACTTGGCTCCTCACACTCAGGCACACAACACATGACCTTCCTATGAACGCAGTTATGAAATGACTAGCTTAACCCAACAATGATAAGCCAGCCAGATGACGGAGCCTGTGTAAAAGGGTTGCTCTCAAACATAAGTTTGCTCTTGCTCTGCCTCCATAATGGGCTATAGGTTCACTCATTGTACATTAGCAGGGAGTGTGGAGGGACGGCATGTCCTCTTGTACAAACTCAGTGTTCCTTAATCAGGACTATAAGAGGGTAGGAGGGGATCAGTTGAGAGCTGATGCTCACATACTGCTCTATGATTTGTCTAAATCTATTCAGGGGATACAAGAGATTCTTGGGATTTTCCTAATTGCCACATGAGCTGCTTTCAGTTGTGGTATTTCTGACGCACGCTCTCCTCCTCACCAATCATAAGAAATTACTGAATGAAAACATCTTACTGCTAAAAATAATAAGCACATCGAATAATCCCATAAGAAAGTCTGCTGGCTTGTTATTGTTGCTGTGATCTTTGTTAGTGTTGTCCTGTGGCTGTGCTGGAATGCGTTGGCACAGCAAATTTTAAGGCCGTAACAATAAAATCTGAGATCTTGGCTTTTTATGAAGTCAAAAAGTGGAATTCATTATGAATATGACTTCTGGCTTGGAAAAGGTAAATGTCCTTTGGCGCACCGGTATTACATATTACTCACTTATATTGCTCGGTACCCGAATTGAAATCTTTCACTGTGAAGCGTCAACCTGCTGGATACCTCATTTAAACTGCCTTTAGACTTCATATTAAAAGTGTGAGTTACATCATCCAGACAAATTTAAGTCCAAACACTTTTGCCAAAATTAGGTTTCATAGCTGCAGAAGCAGCATGAGGAAGGCAAAGTTCACGTCACACAATGGAGTCGTGCCTTTTCACATTAAGGACCCTGTTTATGGATATATTGCAGAACTATCCTGTAAGTTGTATAAAAAGAAGTCTTTCTAACATGAAGAAAGGAATCTTACCAAATAATTAATTGAAAGCACATGTTTATTAAAGTTTTTGAAATTTCACAAGAATATATACTTTTTTTGGGATAAGAAATGGATCAGTTTTCCACTGTCAGTTCCTACCTGGCTTGGAAACACTTTTGAGCCAATTCCACTACAAACTACTTAAAGCAATTTTCCGTGATCCGCATTATTAAAATTTTTATGTCGTAACTTGGCGCTTACTCACCTGAAGCAACAAGCTGAGCGTCAACATCACAGATACTGAAGTAAGATTAGCTAAAGTCCAAAGCCAAGCAGCCCAAACTCCACTCATCATTAAGGAATGCAGGTTATAATATTAGTATTAAAACTTACTGCTGACTGAAATAAAAGACAAATTATTATTTTTTTGTGTACTTGTACAGCGCTAGTCAACACACCCTTGGCTAGCTCCAACACACTTCATTAAATTGGTGTATATGTATATAAATACAGACTAGCACTAATTTCTGTAGTAGCCTCCTAAATGCACATATATTTAAATACTGTGTCATCCAGCAATAAAGCATCTAACACATACAGAGCACTAATTCTTCAGGACTGGACCTCTTGTCTAACGCTTTACTTTTTACCGTCCAGTATTCTTACACACAGCAAATAGCTTTAATGATTACAACTGCAGAAGCATGTTTTGGAATTGGCTTTTCATGGCTCTCATACTAATATTGACATTTCTTCTAATCTCCCTTTAAGTCTTTATTTCTCTGATCGTCAATCTGTACTACTGGACCTTGTATATTTCTGTGTGCAGACCTTCATCAGAACAAGCACACGTGAAGCACATCTGAATGTAGCTGTTCTTCCCACCGGTTTGAAATCTTTTTATCCTCCGATGATGATTGGATGGAGATGTGAATCTTTGATGAATATCACAAAGAGTGAGATTAGAGCGTCTAAAGTGGGTGGGGGTATGTGGGGAGGGGAGAGAAAATAAAGTGGAATTATCAACCAGCCGATCATCAGCTTGCCACAGATCAGTGTGCTAATATGCTCAGCGGCACACGAGGAGCTTTAATTAAGGTAATGAGAAACAGCATTCAGCTGATATCAAAGTAATGACACATGCGGACACGCCTGGACATCCAAGTGGAATATCGCCTGTCTTCAAAAATTAGCTTTTCACATTCAATTACTCTCCATCATGCTCTAGATAAATGTGGTCAGTGGTTGGCTTGGCTGTGATGAGCAAACATAAAGGCGGAGGGCGGCGGGGGGTGGGGGGGATTGGTGGGGTACTCATAAGATGGAAGTACAAATCTGTAAACACAAGGACGGCACAAAGAAATTGATTAACTCATCGTCTCATCTTCCGTTTCATATTAACTTTCTCCTTCATTCCTTGACTCCCTCTGTGGCTGTGTCCCCTTCACCCACCTCTCCCCCCTTTTTCCTCAAACATAAAGAACTACGCCTCAGCTGAAAGTGTGACTATAAATTATGCAGTGCACATCTTGCACACGCACCGACAAGGAACTGTGTGTGTTTAGCAGGCAAAGTAAACAGGGGATAAAGGGTTTATGGCCGTGCATGCATTCTGCCCAAGCCCTGTTTCTTCTCACACATCTGCCTGACTGCATCGGTTGGAGTTTTACAGCTGACAATATTAGCATGTGCACTTTGTTTAAGGAGCCATCCGTTCTGTTTGGATTTCAGCCCTGATCTCAATAGCGTTGTGTGCCAGTTTAGATGCGAGAGAGTGGCCTTATGTTGCCGTCTTTTAATGCCCAACCAAACACTCACCCTGGTTTTTCTATGCCCCTTTCCCTGTCTTTCTCCCACTGTGTTCTGGGCTCTCTCTCCCTCTCTCCTGCCATCTGTTCATACTGCCTGTAGTTTTTACTGCATAAAAGGGACTCTCCTAACCACCCATATATGTCCATTTATTACTCTCTGTGGGCTGTTCTATTCTGGTACCAGTGTTCAGTAGTGGATGCTGACCGTTGCCCCACTGTGCAGAACGGTGTTGGAAAAGCTTCGGCAGGTCGGCACATGCATAGAGCCGTGAGAGAAGCTCATCCTTTGCAGTTTCGGGAATAAAAGATATGTGGTAAGAGAGAAAGAGAGAGAATGAAGCAGGAAAGAAAAACATCTGAAGTAATAGGGAAATAGAGTGAGACAAGTCAAAAAAAAAAAAAAAGAGAACAGATGGTGGTGGCAAAAAAAGGGAGGAAAAAAAAAGGCAGATAATGTTCCTACGGGAAATAAGAGTGATGCTGTGAGAGAGATTGAAGTTGCAGACTTGGTCAGGGAATAATGGGGCTGCTGCATTTTTAATAGTTGGCCACTTTGTAGCGACCCTTGTCTAATGGATTCTCTTCCTCTTAAAAGCTCCTGTCAGAGCCTTTAACCTCAAACAGTTATTCTATGGAAATTACCAAGAGCTTCAACAGTCATCAGCACTTCCTCATATCAGCGTCAGTAATCTAACTAGTAGCCAACATGCTACAGGTCTAGTTTATACACAGATGTCTTGGCAGTTGTCTTTAAAGCTTAGATTACAAAGAGCTATGATTTTCAAAATGTGATTGTAGCACAATTTGTGGTAATTGGAGAGCCTTTGGTTGTGCTCAATGGAGATATTGAGCTCAGCTATCTTGAAGGTAATTGTGAACAAACTAACTTTTGATGTAGAGTTTGGAAACCCAGAACCATTTCAAAAGAGAAACGCACTGAAAAACATTTAAAATCTTCTGGTATGTAAGTGGAGGATGGTGAACCAGGAGCACATGTTGTTGGATGTTCATGCTTTGATCTATTTACCTCTGAAGTCGAAATTTGGAACTGGGAATAACATCAAACCCAATTTAGTTGTGTTCCAATTCAGGGAAAGTCCACTAAGATTTGATCATTGATATGCTGGTTTACCAGGCTAATTTCAATTAGCCAAACAAGCTGAGAACAACATATTTCCTTGTGTTTTATGCCTTCAGACACTGTAGCAGTGAACCCACCAAAGAACATTGTTTGGTATTATGTGTATGAATGATTTGATGAGATTCAGAAATGTCA
This sequence comes from Brachyrhaphis terrabensis, assembly GCA_903067065.1. Classification (NCBI taxonomy): domain Eukaryota; kingdom Metazoa; phylum Chordata; class Actinopteri; order Cyprinodontiformes; family Poeciliidae; genus Brachyrhaphis; species Brachyrhaphis terrabensis. Next base: position 17,004 of record CAEGAG010169742.1, on the reverse strand, counting down.
TAAGTGCAGTAAATTTATTTATTTTTTACTGCAGCTGTCACTGTTTTAGGTACAAGGCAACCATATTTAATTTAGAGGTCAGGGAGAAACCATTGGTTTTCTCACTCTGAATTTGTCTTTGTGGTAGTCTGTGTTTCTTTCTCCCTTTGTAGAACAAAGTGTAACTAAGTGTGGATCTATGATTGTACGAAAAAGAATGCTCACTGAGATGGCTCTTGTTAGAGAAAGTTTGAAAAGCACTAAAGGAGACAAAAAGAATCCACTAAAAACTTCAGGTAGGAGGCTCTGGCTGCCACTTTGTATTTTACAACAGGGCACATGTGAAATAATAAAATTTTTGTAGTTCAGAATGGATATTTAGAATGTTTAAGAGGGTTATTGGTGACTGTATTCCTTGGCCTTTTCATTTTTGTTCAGTTTTGTTTGTTTCTTACCCAGCTTCTTTTGGGTACCAACAGGAGCCAGTTTGTACAGATGGCTAGACAATTAAAATTGGCCTTGGGTACATTTTGTACCCGCTTTGACAACTAGTGTTGCAAAATAATTTTCTCCAAAGTCCGCAGTAAGGAAATGTCATGATGTTTCTCCAATAAATAATGTTTACCAATAACAGGTTGCTCCTGGGTACCTTGGTTCTGTCAGCAGTTATATTTCAGACGAGAGCTCACTGGCCCAAATAAAGAACAGAACTACAAAATATATTCAGTATTTGGATAATATATACAAGCTAAAATATTCATCAAATAATTTTTTTTTTGTTTTAATGTCTCCATAGTTTATAATAATAGTTAACTAACAGAAGAAATAAGCTGGTAGACAATGGTTCAAGACATATAGGTACAAAAAGAGTTTTTACAAAACGGAAGTAGGAAGGAATTTAATGGCAGCATTGAGATACAAACTAGAGACTATGAACTGGCAAGATTTTGAGTTGCTTACAAACCTAAAAATCTGGGATGGCATTTTAACATTATTGGCTTTCTTACGCAAAATAATTTACTATTAAAGAAAATCATAGGAAAATATCTGATTTTTCAGTGTGACAGGCTTACAGACGGCTGATATACCATTCCTGAACGAATCCGAGTCCTATAATAAAAAAGATACATGTACGTTGCTGGCATTCATTGCTGAAAAGAAAAATAGGAAATCCTGCCTTTGTCTCCTTTTACCTTTGACTTTAGATCAGGATTTATTTTTTTTAAATAGTATAAAGTTGAAGTACATGCTTTTCTAACTCTATAAAGGAATACGTTTATAAAAATCTACCACTTTTTCTAAAATTCCTACAAGAAATTCAGTTTCCTATTATTTAATGCCCTTCTCTCTGAAATGTTTCAGGAACAGAAGCTGTCAATTTTGTTCCAAAAAAGAATAGGCAAAAAAATGATAGCTCAAAACAAAAAAGACAGTGTTTATAAGGCTGATATGTTATGAAGGGATAACAAATTGCATGTGACATGTCTACTAAGTTCCCTAGTGGACTTCTGTGGACCGTCAGTATTTTTATCTGCAATCAGAGTTGTGTTAACCTGGGCTGCTTCCCTGCAAAATCTGCAAGATGCAACAAGACCGTTCTCAAAGGAGGATGCCTCCATCCGCTCTGCAGATTGGGACAGCATTTTAAAATAAAACAATCAGTCAAGTATTTTGTGTGGGCTTGGTTTTACTGTTTGTGATGTTGTAAGCTGTCAGGCAAACAGGCGTCTCATGTGAATGTAATAGTTACCGAATGAAATGTATATGTGTAAGAAAGATGTGCTACAGCCTGCAGAAGAGGGGAATGCATAACAGGGGAAAAAAAGTGCTGAATAAGGGCTGAAAGGAGAGGTGCTGTACTGTAATCCAATTGTATGTTAAGGCAACTAGAAATCCAGGTCAAAGTTAAACAGAATGACAGACTATGACCTATAGCTGTTTGCTGTTTACAGACAAAAGACATGATAGCATTTGTTTTTGATAATGTGCAGAAGAAAATACTGTTCTAATGAATCAACAATATTCTACCTTTAAGACCCGGCTTAGTTGTAACACAGATAATGGTCTTCAAAGCTTAATTCAGAGGTGCTGTAGCTGCAAAATATTTACTTGGCATAAAACTCAAATGATATAAAATATGTCCCATGGTGTAATAAACCCTTGATTCAAATATCAAGGGTTTATTTCTGGAGCTCAGTGAATGACTACAAGTCTGTCTGTTTCTGTGTTTCTTAAGCTCATGTGTCTATTTATTCACTAATAATTTAGCAGCAAAAATGTTTTTTTTTTTAATCAAATTGTTTCTTATTTCATCAGTATGTAGTTTTTGATTAAAATGTGATTAACTAATTACAGATTATTCGATTAACTTGTTTAAAAATTGTATTCCCACCACAAGTGAGAAAGCTTGTGATATAATTCATTCACATAACTGTCCTTGTTTTAAAAGTTTGATGGAATTTAGCCATTAGACTTTATAAAGTGCCCATGTCAAATTGTGCATACCAAGTACAAATTTTAAATAAATGACTCAAGTTAACATATTTGCAAATGTTCTCCATATTTATTACATACACCTACATTCTGTCATAATCAACACTTTGAATTTCATTGTCACCCACTCACACAGCACTTACAATCAGAACACTTTTTTTTTTAAATTAATAAAAAAAAATAATAAAAAATTACGTGTGGATGACTAAATATGTGAATTTATTTGACTGGTGGATGGTGCAGTTATTATTTGTATCCATGCTGTGCGTTAAATATTTTATTATAGACAAGGGGAATTTGTGTGTTTCCCCGTTCTCATTTTTCATTCATTTTCTGAAGTCCCTGATCGGCGTGTTGGTAGGGCTCCTTCATTGGTGGGTGGGTGATCCCACTCCAGGGACCATCGGCATAATTAAATGAACGGCTTGAGGGATTTCCCCTACTTGTTTCCCTTCATCATGCAACGCTGCAGTGAGCCTATGTCACTTTGTTTGCTCTCTTTCTTTCACTCTCCTCTTTGCATTTTTTTTTTTTTACATTCATCTTTGTAACAACATAACAAACATAGCACAACCATTTAAAATAAAATTCCACAAGTTTAGATTCTCATTCATGCTTCCTATTTGGGGGTTGTAAATTGTATATTTAGTCAATTCTGAGTTTAAATCGGATTGTTTTTGTTTTTAATTATGTGTTATTTCATGTGCAGAACAACCAATCCAGTATTTGTCTTTTATTTAAAAGGACAAAGTCTTCTCAGGCAGAATTAAATGCATATGGCATCCGGGAAGAGTGTTTCAGTTTGTTTAAGAAGCTCCTATGATCATGCAACATTTAGTTAATCCTTTAATTTATAGTAATGGGAAATACACAGTTAATCAATTGACTATTGGTGTGTTGGTTCCCCACCTGTCAATCATGCATGTGCATGAACATGATCGACAGCAGTGAGACCCTCCTCCTGTTTCTGTTCCAGAGGTTTTCTGCTGGTGATGTGATGTTAAACAATAAATGGTTTCTACCATCTTCCATTGCTCTAAGGTCCATATCGGACTCCAAAGCTCTAACATTGCCAGTATAACCATTTTTTAGAGGTATACGGGAGTCAGATAACAGGGACCAGTCTTTGCTGTGCAGAAGAATCAAGGACACTTGACCTCCATAACCCTGACAATGGTTCACTGCCAATGTCAGGGACCTTTTCTGATAGACTCTGACCACTGAATACATCAAAACTAAATCTTCTGGCCACCACATTGGGGATCTTGTCAAACTCAACCAAATCCTTCGATTTGCCCCTTTTTTTCTGCTTCCAACACATCAACTGTGAGAAGAAAACATTGATATGCTGCCAAATATATCTCACTAATAGAGGTCTTCATCAAGACATTATAGGTCACTTAGATGCTTCAACCCTTATTGGCAAAAATGTTTTGCCTAATCAGTGTGCAGCAGTCTTAGATGCTGACTATTTCTGTGCGTAGTGTGCGGTGGAGTTTAATAATCTATACACCGTTTTTTTTATTTCTTGGTACCAGAGATGGGATTAAACCAAGATAAACTGATCTTCCTCATATCTTTCAATTAAATAACCTTCAAGGTTCCAGGGTACAGAAACACATCTAGGTATGTGCAAAGTTTTCTTGTTAAATCTTTCCAACAAAAAGTAAATGACTTGGAGGGGGGGAAAGTGGTTGCGTAAGTGCCTAAATACACATACTTGTGCTTTCTCAAGCGTGTTCAATGAAAGAAAGATATGCAAGAATTAAACTCGGCATGAAGAAATCCATCACATTGCTGGATCGAAGCACTTGGACATGAGCAAACTGAATGTTGCTTGCCAAAATGACAGATGCTCTACAACCTGATTTCTTGAAGTATTCTGCATCTCAAATATGTATTCATTTGTTAGGCTCTAGTGGCTTTTATTTAACAGTACCTGGTACAGTACAACGGAAAGGAAAGGGAAAGAGAGAAGGGGAAGTATCAAACCCAGTTCAACCACATTGAGAAGTATATTTGCACATATTGCACGCACTCTACCAACTGAGCCACTCGGTCCCCACAAATATATATATTTTTAGAGACTTGTATTCTATTCTTTAATCATATATTTTTGAACAAGTGGCATTTCCAGCTGGATCTAATAGCAATAAAAACAAATCCCAGATTCTCTCCACAAAATACAAAACCTCCTGTTAAGTCATGCTTCAATAATTGGGACTTCTCTTTAATCCCTTAAGTGTCTGAATTTAACGATCACCACTTGCAAATACAATTCTAAATTGCTTGTGTGTGTGTGTGTATATATATAGATATATATATATATCTATATATATACATATAGTTTCCTTTTTCTAATCAAGAAGCTCATGGGGACAGCGCCATGAAGAAAATACTTCACAGAGTTTGCCCTCTGCATGCTTTATCTCTCATTTTTCAGGAAATATATATAAGAAAGTGCAGTTAAACTCCATAAAACTGCCACAGTATTTGCCCTTGAGCACAATTTAGCTGGGTTACAGACAAGCTCTTGTCTCGGAGCCAGAGGTTGCTGGCCAGGCCAAACATCTCCTATTCCCTGCTAATGAAATCCTGAATAAAACTCTTCACTACACACACACGCACACACACATATCATTGCACAAGTACAAACACCGAACCCGTACAATCTTAGCCGGGGATTACTTTATGAAAACACTTCTTTTCTTGGTCTCCAGTCAAATTACTTCTGGGAGCTTTCATTCTTTAATCTGAACTCCATAACTTTACTTTTAAGCACACACATGCCTATATATTCAATCATGGGAAAAATAAATTACAGCATCTTTAAAACTCGATATCATAAAAAACAACCTTATCTTTCCCAGGCTGTAAAATTATTAAAGTCTAACCTCAATAACCCACAACATATCTCACACTGACAAGGAACTATTAAACTAAGACACAACCAAAATAGAAATTTTGGATTAAAAAACCTAAGCACTTAAAAAGGTTAAATAGCAGCACAGTGCTGCTTATTATACCCACTCGATTAACTGTGCAAGTAGGAAAGACATCAGCGGTGCCCATGAATCTGGAAAGAGTTTAAACTTATTCCCAAACAATTTGAAATCCATCATGCTCCACCAGGGGTTGTCCAAGTCCGTTCCTCAAGGGCTCACTTTCTGCAGGTTGCAGATGTGTCCCTGCTCTAACACACAATATTCAAATGGTTGAATTACTTTCTCTTCATGTCACTGAGTTCTCCAGAGACCTGGAAATGAACCGTCATTTTGATTCAGGTGTGGTAAACCAGGGAAAGATATAAAATCTGTGAGACACGAGCCCTTGAGGACTGACCTTGGAGATTACCCATCTAGAATGAGAATTTTTTTTATTCACCAGTAGCTAACATTAAGGGCAGTTGGTAATCTTCACAAAAATGGACGAGCCCAGCAAATTCACCCCAAGGTCACACCATATGATTTTCAAAGAACCTGATACAAAAAGCATGAGGTAATTTTAAAACTTTACAGGCCTGAAAGAGCATCTTCAAAGGTAAGGTTCAAGACATTAGATTAAAAGTAAAATCATAAAAGCATAGATTGGTTGGGAAGGCTGTCATCTTCTTTCAAAAACCACTTTGAGAACCTTGTTAACACCAGGGTTTATGTTATATTGTCCAGATACATAAACCATTGGACTTAAAAAATGGTTTACATTCTTTTTTTTAGTGACAGTATAGCTTATACTCATTGAGCGTGATTTTAGTGTTCGATTTGAGCTTCTGACATCCAAAACAGAATTGATTTTTTTCCCTTAAATATGGTTCTGTAAAAATTCAAAAACAGCATTTATTTTTGGTGGTACCAGCCAGTGGCCAGTTCAGCTGCGTTGGAGTTGCTCTAAACATTTTTTATCTGCATTCAAAGTTTATCCATTCACACTGCTCATTCGTTTCCGAGGCTCACTGCCTTTTTCAGAGCCGTATATTATAAGTTTCACCACGCCAGCCTCTGCATGTGTGACACGCGTTTCTGCTCTTGCCTGAGACACACACACAGATAGGTCAAGGGAGCCATAGTGAGAGATAAACAGAAACTAATACCAAAAGGAGAAGTGAAGCTCATGTATGTGTTTGCAGGCCACGTTTGCAGAGGGTGTAATCTAGCTGTGTGGGTCTCAGCAAATTGTTGATTTAAGTGGAAGTGGAGGGAGGAGATGGGATAAAAGGCCTTTCTAGATTAGGTTGGAGCACACTACTGAGACGTGTTTTCTGCCTGGCCTTTCAGAATGCTCCAAGCTGGGGTGTACGGGGTGTGTATGCGTGTGTGTGTGAGATGAGTAGTTGTGTGACAGAGTTCGAAATTGGTTTGTGCGTAAACTGTTGGATGCAGTTACTCTGCTGCTGATATTGGTGCAGCTGCACAGTAAATCAGCAGATTAGCGGAGCCACCAGAGCAACTATAATACCACCGAGAAGACTAATCATTGCTCTGACATCGCAGTAATATTCTGTCCTGCACATAGTGCAGTTAACCCCAGGATGTGCTGTTATAAGAGAGAATCTCTGAGGTTTTACGATCACACAGATCGCACCTAATGTCTGCGCTGGATCTATAAATTGCAGACGGTGCATCTGTTTTCGTCGTTATTTTTTAAAAATGTTTCTATAACGTTACGCTTGCTGCATATATGTTGGTGTAGTACCAGATATTTCATTCTAAACACTCGAAAAGTCCAGTGCTTCGAGTCAAAGTAGTCCCTCGCAACAACAGATTTTGCCTGAATCAGTTTCAGATCTGTCGTTCTATGTTACTCTCCCTCTGAGTCGGAGTCTGACAGCCGATGGTAAAAATAACACTAAACACAGTCTTAAAAGGTCTAGGTCTGTTTGATTTAACTCAAGCTAAAAACAGCTTGAAACAGCTCAGATAGTACTGTTTTTGAAAATGACAAGCGATCCAACGTCTTGTCTTTTCATATTTCAGGTATGTACTCAATTGTTCTGCAGCAGATGTTTAAAGAATGGCAGGTGCAGTCCTTTTAAGGGCTGGGTGTTTTAAATATAAGTTGTAAAGCTAAAAAGAAAAACCATTATGGTAAATAGAGATCCATTACTTCTGAGCAGAGATGTTCACAAGTCATATTTTCCAATCCAAACTTATTGGATTGGAAAATAATCCAATCCTGGTGGGCAATGTTAAGTTGAGTCTCCATTTTTTGGTTTAAAGTGATGTTTCAAGTCTCTCAAGCCCATATGTTAAATTAAAATTTTTATCCTAAGGCCTAATTTAGCAAATTAACCTTGAACATCTTAAGCTCTAGCTTTTTCAGAACACTAAATAAACATAGTAGTTAAAAAATTATTAAATGGATAGTTTTTTTTTTAAAACTTGCAGGAATATCTTAATAAACTCAGGTCTTGAAGAGCTAATTTCTCTGTTTTTTGCTACATAAGTATGATTAAAGTTTAATTCTCAAACTTGAGCTTCTTCTTCTTGGTGGATAATGTTTGTAACATTTCATTATTCTTAAATTAAAAACACTTTTAGCAATTGCCCATAAATGGCTAATTTAACATGTCTTCATTGTGATATTACAGTCGACTTGGACATTATGCTATCGAATCTGAGCCACTCTGTGTTTGGTCTGTATTGATATGGTTGATTTGACTTTATATTTCTGTGTTTTCCAGAATGAAGTGTAAGTCTTTGTCTTGCTTTGGAATGATCTTTGGTGTGAATTGGAACCATATGAATAAATTTGAGTCCAGTAACAAGCAAAGCATACAGTAAACTGCACATTTTTACAGAAAATTGGAGCGGACGGACTTGTTTTTTTCCGCCACATGTGGTTCAGTACAGGAGCAATTTGCTTTTTTCATTGATTTTGCTTCCTTCATGAATAATTAAGACCATATAGACCATCTTTTTTTTTTTAATCATGCACTTGTTTATGTCTGCATATGCTTAGTTGTCTGGTGCTGAAAGTAGTGCCTAGTGGATGTGTGTATTTACAGGCCTACTTAGTATGTATGTGCATGTGTCTGTCCTTGTGGATGTTATTCAGAAGTTCATTAGCATGTACTTTGTGTATTTTTATGCAGCACGCTTTTACAGGCATGCAAATGTACTATCAAGCATTAAGACACTTTTATCAAAGCATCACCTTGTTGAGGACTCTGCATAATTGTGTCTGCGGGTGTTTCTGAGAGTTTCCTGCTGTAATTTGTGCAGTTTTAGGGGCTGACCTGTGATTCCGGTTGAGTTTCAAAGTCGATTTTTACAAGATTTTATAAAATGAGATCATTTGAAAGTGGCTGTAATTATAAGAGGAAAAACATCATAGCGTTTTGAATTTATTTAATTATTAGTCTTATTGCTATTCTGTTATTTTTTATTGGATGCCTGTCAAAGACATCTCTTAAATATGACTTCATCCTGGTCTACAGAAAACATATGGAACAATAAGTGCAGAATTCAGACCGTAGTAGGACTGATATCCAGCTCTATTTTAGTCCCTTCTTGCTGCAGTACCTGACAGAAAATTTATAGCTTCTGTTTTTTTAATGCTTTCTTGTTAATCTATTTTTATTATGTTGTTCTTTCGCTTACTCTGTTTATTTTTTTTACCAACATTTTACCCTGTTTGCCCTTCTTTATCTTGTCTGAGCTGCCACTGAACCCCATCTGCTTCCTTCAGGCTGCGTCAATAGTATGAAAATGGTTCTCAAGTGATTTCTCATTGGTTTACATTTTTAAATGAGTTCCAAAATGTCAAGTTGTTCCTTAAACCAATATTGTAGTTACTTAAAATATTCATTCAGATATTGTGTATATTACAATAATTTTTAAGGGAAAGCAGATAGGTGATTCTCACAGTATTACCTTGCGTTAAACCACCAGAGTTTGACTGAGACATTGGGACTGTAAATGTCAATACCAGTATTTCAACCGCAAATATTTAACAAATTCAATTTAATATTTATTTTATCTAACAGCTTTGGTTTAAACAGAAAAGTAGAAAGTACTGCTACTGCTGCTAAATTCATTTAAGACATTTATTATGACAGCTTTACTAACATTATCAAGAATAACTGACTTTATTTTATTTTATATTTGATAGTCTTCATATGTAGACTAAGCTTTATTAGTTGTTATAAGTTAGACTAATAACTAATTAGTGTTATAATTAGTTGTTATTAATATATATTTAATAACAACTATGTCTTTGGCAATATTTAACTATCAAATTCCTTGTGTGTGCAGGACTGTTTTATGCGCTATAGAGCCATTGTTCCTGGTGTTTCCTAAAATAGACTGAATTGTCAGAATAACAACCAAAAAATATTTTAAGATTCGAAAAAAAAAAAAAAAACTGGATCCAGTATCTTTATTGGTTTTTAGAAATAAATATTTTCTTTGGTGTTTCTATTTGTCCATCCCAGGTTGAACTCATTTCTTATGATGAATCCAACAAATGTTGCATTACGATGGGAAGACACTCTCCTTTGTAGAAGTTGATTGGCCCTTGCTGAATATGGCTGGCTACTGTTACACTTTTTATTTTTATCTCTTCTAACAAGCTCTGCATTCAGCATGGACAATACATGGGACAGCCATCTTTTTTTTTTTTTTTTGACAGGCCCATAAGCACTACCCATTGCACCGTCAGCTGTTTTCCAACACACAGGAACACTACTGGGAGACATTTTCTAACCCTGTCATAAAACTAAATTCCTCAAAATCTACCTTAAACCTGTAAACAGCCCTGCTTAAAAAAAAAAGTATTGCATCTTCAGTTTGAGGATCTAGTAGTCAATCTGGTAGAAGTACCAACACACACAGAGCAGCTGCCAACTGTGGTATTAGCTACACTGGAAGCTCCGGGTCCAACAGGAGGCACGTTCAGTGCACCACTGTGACAGAAAATACTGACTGTAGCACTCTTACCAATACCAACCCTAGAATTATCCTCTCAGCAGATGTCTCCTGAGAGCTTCCTGTCTCTCTAAAAAAAAAAAAAACAACATTGATGAGGGGGACACTCAGCTTGGTTTGTGTGAAACCTGTTTTCATACAAGGTATCAAGTATCTGCTGATCTTTTTGGGGTGGGATTGAAAATGACACAGATATAACTTGATAATACAGTTTTATCTGTGTCATGCAATTCTGCAATTCTGTGCACGGGGTAGAATTGACTATGAAATATTACTGATTATGAACGCTGATCAAAACAGAATATCGCTGAACAACTCTTCTGATGGTAGATATAATTTATCTGAGTAGTATAACCACATCTCCCTACAATAAACTTTGAGTATGTCATCAAGAAACTGCTATTTTAAATCATTAGTTGTCAAAGTAGGTATGAAATGGCTTCCTAGTCAGTAAAAACGGAACTCTTTCAATGAAATATCTTGTGGCTCCGTTTTGTAGTGAAAGGTTCCAATGGGATCAATTGTTCTGTAAGATTCTCAAACAGAACCTGATAGTGATAAGAGAAAAACGGTCAGGAAAAAAACAAAATTTTTTGCAATTATTTTTAAAGGAGCACTCTCTTTTTTAAAAAGTTTCACACACACTCAATGCCACTTTCTTACCTCTGCAGGATTGAGGTATACGACATCCTTCTCCCTGAAAGATAGATATCCCCAAAGAACCGCTATGGAAGACTCCGTTCTTTTTAATGTCAGCATAGCAGGCAGAAAGTTGAACTGCAGTCATATTTTACCCAAGCACAAAAATATGGACTTTGTACCACTCACCCAGAGACATGAAGTCTAAATGAACTGCAGATTGAGAGGGAAACACAGACAGAAGGGAAGTGGAGCTGACAAAAGTATGGAGTGGCGAAACAGAGACAAAGCAGCAGAGACAGACTTTTTGTTTTCTTCCAGAGTACAACCACAAGCTGTTGGTCGCAGCCTGCCAGCCCAGCTCAACTCCTCTGCCACAGATAAGCTTTTGTCAGGCTCTGTGTCTGCGTGTGTGGACATAATTCATAGGCGTAACCAAATAGAGATGTAAACATAATCTGAGACGCTCAAACACAAAAGGAGGAAAGAAAAGGGAAGGGAATTGAATTATAACTCAGCACTCACCTGGACGCGTCACCACGTGTTCGTGTATAGGTGCGAATTTTGTATGTTCTTCTTTTCTTCAAAATGTTATTGTTTGTCCATTCACTGGGCCCCTTCCGCTCTTCTCTTCTTTTTGTTTTTGCTTTCAAGCAAGCAAGCGTGATTCCTCTCGTAGCTAATGTGCCGAGACATTTCACGGTACAATAGAATTTGGGAGATGCAAGGGATTCTCATGCTGCCAGGGTCTGTGTGATAACCTCACCGACTGCGTGACTCGAGACTGGAGTAAGTCTGCAACTCCAGTTTTTATCTCACTCTGGAAATCTAATTCTCAAGGCAGAGTTTTCAATTCCCCCACAAAAAAGGCAACATAGGTGACACATCAGGAGTCTCTGGTAAACGGCTGCTGTCATGCATGCGCTCCGATTCAGAAACATGCTGTTAGCAACACATGATTCCCAGATTTAATGTGGTTTCGACCGCTATCTGAGATTAACTCTTTTTTTGAGTTGGTGACACAGGTGCCTTGAAATCATCATAGGTATAGAGTGACACACATTGTGGGGATGTGTAGGCTTTCCTCAGTAGGTGCGAATTAGAAGCATCTTGTGTTTTGCAAAAAAATAAATGAGCATCTCTGCCGTAAGATTATTCAGGAGGCAAAGTGATTAATTTAGAAAGTTTCATTCTCAAGGAAATGATGGAAGCAATCATACCTTTTGAAGGAAGTGGTTTCACTTACTCAGTCGTAAACCTACTTTTCTCTTTTTACATATTACAACAGTTTCATCCAAGGGGAAAGTTTAATATAAAGGTTTAAATGTCTGACTTTAACATACAGTATAAGTTGAAGTCAGAAAAGCGACTGGACCTGCAGAACATGTATTGTTCTGTTTGAAAAAAAGTTGTATTCAAACAATCAAGTGCCAAGAGTATGCATTTTTAAATTGCGCCTGCTTGTCATAATTAAAAAAAATAATAATAATCTGTTGACATTCAGTCCATGTGGACACCACAAACAAAGCTGTTAAAAATTTTCGCTTTTATTTTGTTTTTTTCATTTAATCTCAGTTTCTGACACCAAAATATTTTTTCTAAGATCTGTGAAGTGTTTGTTATATTTATGAAAACACCAAAAATATCACTTAAAGTTTTCTTTTCAGCACTGGAACCACCTTAGAATGAGACAATCATAAAACCTGCAATACATGAACCTCTGTAATATTCAACACTGGTTGCAGACACATTACGGCCGATGGCGTTCAGCTGTACCTCCTAAAGTTCACAGATTGTCCTCTTTGATTGAAAAAACAGTGGTTAAAAATATTGCTTACAGTTTAACCCAGAAAAACTGAAACTCCTACTATTGCAGCAGACAGTGACGTGCCTGACATTAAAAAGCAACAAGGTGATTTAGCACTCTGATGGAAGCATAGCCTTCAAAATATAGGTGTTATTTTTTATCAAGCTTTTATTACTGGAACATCATTTAAACCCATAAAACCGTCCTTTTTTTCAATTGAAGAACGTCTCCAAACTTAGATGAAAGGTGTCAACAACCGAACTTCAGATGATAATTCATGCTTTTTTTGTCTTTGCACAATTTCACTATTGTAATGGTCTGTTCACTTAGTTTATTAAAAAGGTTCTGGCTCATTTCCAGGTTGTTCCAAACTCTGCTGAAAGACTTCTAACTCGCTCTAACAGAGGCGATCGTTCACCATCTACCCCTCTGTTTTAAAGTTGATAGATTGGCTGCTATTCAGATCTTTATTATAAAATTTTAATCATAACCTTCAGAGCTGTCCATGGAGAGGTGTGTTCGTATATTTCAGATTTGATCCAAAGATATATCTCCTCCTGTAGTCTGAGGTTGTTGAGCTATTTAGTTGTCTACACCCACTGGAGGAGACCGATCTTTCCAAGCTGTTGCACCCAGACTGTGGAATGCACAGCCAAGCTTCCTATGGAGTTTGGATTATGTAAATACCTTTAAAAAGCAATAACATAAATTTCCATTCCGAGAAGCTTTTAGTTAATCTAGAGCGTTTATGTCACACATTTATGATTGTTTTGTGTTGGTGTCCTATTTGGTATGTTGTTGTCTATTTTGTTGAGTTTTTTTGTGAAGCATTTCTTTGTCTCTGTAAATATGCGTAAAAAAATGCTATATAAAGAAACTTTTACTTACTTACAGATTTCTGATAATACAGACATCTTTGACATCGTTACTCCGTATGTGATAACAAGGACACATTTCTTAGTTTTGTTGTCACTCAAGAACATATTGGATTTAGTATTTATTTATTTATTTATAAATAAAAAAAACAACTTAAATTTATTGCCATGCTAATTTCTTACTCTAACTCTAGTGTCAGGGATTTCCTCCAACATCAGTACAAGATAAATTGTTTCTCTCACCCAGAGGTAGAACTTCAAATATTATCATTTCTTCTTAAGTATCGTACGTTAAAAAAAGATTTGTATGTTTCCTGTTATGTTAATTATGGATTAATCTAATTTATCATTACCAATCTGTTGCTTATTACTTTAGGTTGTTAGATTATGAGTAACAGAAGTTTGCAGCTTCCTATTTCGTTCATCTGTTGATTGAACACTTCAGAAAAACTTAAATAATGTCCACATTTTAGGTGAAAACACTAACTCTTTGTATGTGATTAAAAATCTCAAACAATGACACCAAAATATAAGCCATCTTTATTTAACTATAACAGTGGAATGCGTATCTGATCCTGCGTGATGCATAGTTTTTATCCAAGCCATAGAACAATAAACCTAATTTCATTTCTAGGTAAAAAAAAAATGTAAAAACACCCATGTGTATTTTTAACTATAAAGTTTGTGCTTAAATTGTTTCTAATGGCTCACTGGAAGTTGCATAAATTTGCTCTCACAGAAAAATAAAATAAGAACAAATCGTGGTTCTCTGGTTATTACATGACTATAATGACTTCCCATTCTTATTATTTCCTCAAAATTCAAACGGCAGCGGAGCCTGGGGTCTTGAAAAGGCTAATTTGATTTACAGGCTGTCATTTCTGTCTGTACTAAGCAAAGCCATAAATCATTAGATGATTTCCGAGCCGGCTTCCGGGGCTGCGCGGGGCCATCTTCAGCCCCGGCTAATGGCAGATTACAAGTGAAGTGGGCCAAATATTTATCTCACTAACAACCACACCTGGGGACTAACATCTTGTCGTTTTGATTTGCCCTTAGATTGGGCTTCAGAGCGTGACAGGCGAGCGTTAGACAGTGAGAAGTGTCACGCCCAGATTCATGAGACGGTGCTTGGCAAGGCCGATATTGCTGTTTTGGCTGACTGTAGTATACCTGGAGGGAACTTGCTGCTGTCGCTGCTACACTGCAGCCAATTTAGCTGGAGAACAGCTGCTAAGAGGCTCCCCGAAGTGTGTGTATGTGTGTGTTTCAGGATTAGCCACAGCACCAATTAAAGCCTCACACTGATTTTTAAAGGATAAATTATTAACAGCAGAAGTGACCTCTCCGGTGGCCTTTATTCCCCACTCTGCTATCCACTTGTATGCTCTTTCATTTCTCCAACCTTCACACACCTTTGTCAAACTTGTAGCCGTTTTATCTTTTCTTTCCTTGCCTGTACTGTTTCCTCAGCAGGCCTGTTGTGCTTACTGTTTACCATTTTATATTGCTATGCTTCAGGCAATGGACAGTATGAGATTCTCGTGGTATGATAACCTTCAGTAAAAATGTAAAAGTACAGATAAGCAGAAAATTATTCTTACCCCCTGGCAGATTTTAGATGTAAAGTTATTTGCGTTCAACCAAGAAGTTTGTATCTGATCGGAAATTTGACAAGCTTTCTCTCTCTTGATCATAAAACAGGCTTTGTATTAAAGAATGGCATTGCAATAGTCATACTTTCTTTTAATAGCTAAGGAGCTGTCTGGACGCGTTACCTAGTATTTTGACAATTAGTCTCAGGGTTCTGCAAGGCTATGCTAAAGTTACACTGTTTACGTCTTTTGGGAGCATCAATCCACTTGATCTATTGCATCTTGTCAGTCTGTTTTCAGATTAGAATAGAAAAAAAAGATAGAAAGAAACACTCTGCTGCAAAAGTGTACAAAGTGTCCAACTCCTATGATTTTATATGCTGTGTAAATGAAGATTTCCAGTTTAAGTTGTTCTAAAATGTGGAAATCATCTCAAATGGGAGATTATTTACATTTCTATAAATTCACTGTGATGCAACATCTGCATAACGGAAGTGCTACATATTGATTCCTGAACAAACCCTTGCTTCAAAAATCCCAAAATTTCTCTTTAAAAATATTAATGCTTGGTGCTCCTTTATTTTCCACTTATTGGCTGCATGTATTTTTTAAATGTAAAGAACATAAAGATCTGAATTTGTCCTTCCTGGTAGAAAGAGA
The DNA here is from genome assembly GCA_903067065.1 of Brachyrhaphis terrabensis. Taxonomy (NCBI): domain Eukaryota; kingdom Metazoa; phylum Chordata; class Actinopteri; order Cyprinodontiformes; family Poeciliidae; genus Brachyrhaphis; species Brachyrhaphis terrabensis. The sequence continues at coordinate 1,031 of CAEGAG010169742.1, read as the reverse complement.
TCAGTGAAGGATCTTTCTTTTGAGTGTGCCGGTACTGTGCAGCTGTATTAGGACGTGGAAAAGCATTGTGCAACTTTGACTCCATTCATATATATTAAACTCCCATCACAGTCTTTCTTTCTGTCATATTATTAAAATGACAATAAGTCATTGGAACATTATGGTGGAAAATTCTGGTAGCTTGGAAGCATTGTTTATTTTATGATATTTTTTGGTTGTTTTTTTTTTACTTTCGTGTACCTTGATGCAATTATAGTAACATGCCTATTATGCATATTTGAAAGACTCTGGTCTTTCTCACTATTATATTCAATTTCAATTCATGAGTGCATGTTTTCTACAGCCCTCTAGTTACTTTTTCAACTCGCAAATTAATGGATGAGCTGAAGGAATTAAAAGAAAGATGTCTACTTTAGAATGGTAAACCTCCTTTGTTGCCTTTTTGAAGCTTGACCTCTTTTCCGAACGTGGTTTCCTCCTGAAATCTTTTGTATTATCGATGCCTCCAGGATACAGTTGGGCTTGATTGTTGCTGTATGCTGCTGCTTTGTCCTTTATCTCCCTGTGTTCAATACAGCAAAAGCATGTTAGCCAGTAATGGATACTTTTAACCTTTTCCGGGTAATTTGATCAGACCCTTTAAATCAATCCGAGCACGCACAGTGCCTGGGTTATGATCAGTGAGCATGTTGAGAGCTGCTCTCGCTGCTCGGCTTTAGGTTCTGAAATGGGCAAAGCATGGCAGTGTTGGATGTGATGAATCGCTCAGTTCCTGAATTAGTAATGATGGCCGCTTTTAAGGGCACAAAAAAAGGGGAAAAAATGGGAGAAATTGTAAATTGTAAAATCTGTTGATTAAGTAGCTGAGTTAACATACTTTTAGTGCATATATAAAACACTGAATCTGGGTATTCAGGTCCTGTGTATGAGATTTATCATGCTATTCTGGCCAGCTGTGAAATGGATCTATTTTTTTTTTCTTTTTTCCTCACTATTACTGTTTAATTTTCCACCTGAGATTTAAACTATAT